>JAZHYW010060493.1:0-17934 GCA_037355805.1 Ixodes ricinus | reverse complement strand
CAAGCAATGCGGCAAACTAAGTCCTCGGTTGGAGCGGCGCATTTGCTCTACCACCGCTTCTCGTTTTTGTTTTCTCGAATCCGTGACTCGTCATATTTTTTTAAACTTTTTTTACCAGGATGTGTTTGGGAATCGTGCATCTGGCGTTTGGTACAAATAATTGTCCGGACGGACCTCCGTTGTTAAGTTTGGTCGTTGTTTGAACGCTCGTCGTCGATCTGCCATGGTCGCAGAACGGAACGTCTCCATTTGCTAAAGGCCAATTTGCATGTTTGGCGTTGGGTGCGACTCGAATACGCTGTGCTCGTTGTGACTGACCGCCTCACCCAAGGAAAACGGAACCAAATTAGGGGACGAGACGACACGATATTGAGACGCTGCGCCGTCTCGTCCGTTGTATTTCTCCGTGTCTCGGGGTTTACATTTCGTTATATTTTCTAATGTTTTATGCGTTGTTCTTTCATCTTGGGCTCGACATTATTCTGACAACGTTACGGCGACCATTCCTCGTAGATGGTGCGCAGATTTCGTCTCTCGCAAATACTGCAAAACCTTATGCACGGATCGAAGCATTCCAGAGCAAGCCAGTGTGTTTTCTCGGCAAGGCAGCGTTACAAACGAGTATCGGTGCAGTTAATCTCACTCGCACGCAAACGAACCCAACTTAAGAGTCTTTAATCTAAACTTCACTGGCTGATCACCGCATCGGTTTCTGCATGTTTTGCTGCGTGGAAAGTGGTGAACCGAGCAGCGTGCGTGGTGACACATAGTCATTAGGGTAGCTCCAATAGGGGTCAACCCTTTTCTTGCCTTTAATAAAAAAAAAAAGACTGGTGCTTTACAGAGAGGCAAGTTTTAGTGTTTACGCATCTATTTTTACGCCAGACCGAATACTTCGAAGGCTCTGGAGTCTAGGTGGCTTTTTCGGCGTATGTGTGTGCATCGGCATCAACAGATATTGCTTGCTGTAAACTTCATCGGCGGTTTTTATGTATACGAGGAATTTTTGGTAGCCGTGTGCTCAGCGTTTTAAAAAATAGTATCCGTTTAAAGTGAGCTTTGATGGAATGCAAAGCAAGAATGTTGTCTAAAGCAGCTACGGAACAAAAGCGTTTGTCATTAGTGGCGATTTTCACTGCAGTTGTGTGCAGCGAAGTTTGCGGTTGCTCTACTTTTGTGAATACTAATACTTACTTACGTGAAACTGCACTGCCATGCAGTGGAAACCGTTACCGAGATAAGCTTTTGGATCTAGGCCTTCTGTGTCTTTTCTTTTTGTTTTTTTTTTTACACTATTTTGTTTAAGCTCTTAGAAGGGATAAACCTAGTCTTATCTGGGTTTGCCAGTTGTGTTTGCTCACTTTTTATTGTGTGCGTTAGAAAAGAGGAAAGGAGAAATTCCAGCTTGGTCCAGTCCGGTATTGCAGACCAGACCGTATATTAAAATAACCGACGTGTTTTCGGTGCATACCGCTAGACACCCGAAAATACCCCCCCCTTCTCCAAGCCGACTTGCTCAAAATGGAGGAAAACCGAAAATCCCCCAATTAGAGAGCCGTCCAGAATAGAATAGACCCTAGCTTCACGGAAAGAAATCTTTATCTTCAGGTTCATTTGGTGTTGACCCAGAACATAGCAACACACTGAACTGTCCTCAAGGCTATTAATTTCTTTGGGAACCACTGTCCCGTTTCCCATGTTCTGTTCACACAGACAGTCGACTGTTGACAAGTGTTCCATCCAATTGTGCTCATGCTTCTAGGTGGAGATGTATACAGCCTGCCCGAGGCTGTGCCACAATGGATGCTTTCCCAACGGCCTCTTTCTTTCTCAAGTTTGGTGTACGAGTATTAAAGAGGCACTTCAGTGCTTTTGTAGAAGCTTGCTTTTGATGGCATATTGTTTGTTGGGCTCTAGTCAATAAAACGACCAGTTCTAGACGGCAAGACATCCTAAGAAACTCGTGCACAGAGATGCACGGCACTATTTCCTCTCGGGGGGCATCCTCAGGTCCTCACCACCTCCATAAAATTTGACCATCGAAAATAGTTAATTGCTTGGAGATTGCAAACATTACTATTATTGCTCTTTCTAGGCACGTTGCGTTACATAGCTTGACAAAAACGTCGACATCTTTGGGTGTAGAGACGCAATACAGCAATTATTGTTTGAAGACGCCGTCTGGCGGCACTCCATGTGCGCTGCATAAAAGAGAGCCTTGCCACGATATTTGATTGGGTTTTTAACGGGGGAATGGCTGCCCATGAATGTAATTTTGGGTTTTTTAGGATGCTTACAGCCCATAGATTGAGTTATTACCATAAAGAGACGATCTCAGAATCCACTTGAGTGCCCCTTTAACATTTTGTTTGCTGTATTCTTTTCTAGATTGACTGCCTGTGGTTGCAGTCACTGCCTGATCAGATGTGTGGTAGGAGCTTGTTCAATATCAAATTGCTGGAAGTTGTGGCAGCTGGTGAATGTGCATCTACGTGCATGAAGGTCGATCTTTCCTGATGGCGCTGCCTTTCTGGAGATGAAAATGTTACGCCGCCGAGCTGCTTAGGAGTAGGTTTGCTTGAGTACCATCCGATTTCTTCCCAAACAGGAAAGGGTGATCTCCGAGAGCCTCATTTTTTGAAAGCTCTTTAAAGAATAAATTTGAACAGTGCAATAGCAGTCGTAAGGTCGGTACTCCCAATTTTAAAACATTGTCCTTTCAGTGTTCTTTTATGCCCCAAATGTCGATCGATTGGAACCACGTTCTTGCTTCGATCAAGCAACACTACTAGTATTGTTTTAAGAATGCTTCTTATATGTGCACTCGGTAATGTTTTTTTCTTTTTTTGTAAACTGTCATTTTTAAGATGCACCAAACAAATAAACTCGTGTAAAAAAAATTTTGGAAGTGAAATAGGAGTTTGTGTAGTAATTATCTGTGCAATAATTAAGTACACCTTTTTTCTTGTTTACTTTGAGAAAAAAGTACAACTCTGAAACTCCTGAACCCTAAAAATGTACGAGGAGATCACCATTGTGCCCTGAATTTTACCCTGCACATTTCATAACGTATACTGTCGAAACCGGCTATAACGAAGTCGGTTATAACGAAATAGCGGATATAGCGAAGCGATCACGATTTCCTTCCTTGCACTCATTATTACCGAAGTCGGTTATAATGAAATAGCGGCTATAACGAAGTGATTTCCGATTCCCGCTGATTTCGCTATAACCGGTCTCGACAGTAGCCTGCCCCAATCCGACCTTCCGCCGTAAATCGAGCTGAATAAAATCGGTGCCTACACGCAGAAAGCTCTAGCTTTCACCAAATGTGCACTGAGCAGGTCTGTCTTACTGTGTGAAATTTATTTTATTTATTTACCGATACCGTGGCCCTCCATGAGACTGCCATTGCAGGAGTGGAATCTACTGGCAATTGATGCAAAGGAAAATAAATGTGAGCTTTTAAAAAGCAGTTAAGGAAAATTTGTTGTTAAGTGCAGCGGGTGAAATGTTCGATAGAAGAAATGACAAGGTGTTCTTTTCCTGTAAAAGAAAATGAGAGCAAAAAACTGGCCAAAGTCCACGTTAGGTGCATTCGCAGACGGTTGAGTTGCCGACGCAATTAACTTGTGGTGCCATCTCCAATAGGTGGAACAAGCAGACGACGCACTGTGTTGTCCGCTCGCTGTGCCGATCGGACATGATGCCACAAGTTAAAAGTATTAGAAAGGAACACCGTGCCCGTCTTATCCTCTCCGTGACCAGAGTGTTGTGGGAAGAACTAATTTGGGTCACTAACCCAAGTGATAAAGTTTTGTGCCTGTCAACACCCCTTCGAAATACAGAAGTCGATCATGAAAAATGAAACATGGTCTTTCAACTCCACGAAAATAAACTAGGCATCGCAGAAAGCTGCAACCCTGCAAGAATGTGATGCTAGCGGTGGTGACAGAAGGAGAGTTTGAAAACATACATGATGCTACCTAGGTCCAAAAGCTGCGAGAGAAAACAAAATTTTCTATGAGCTGAGGTCCACCCAAGCCTAATATTCATGACAGACGACAAATGCCTGTCACACTTGCTTCAAAAAAAAAAAATTGTCACATATTGTTTTTACATTGCTGGGTTTTTTTCACTAATTAATGCCACAGGCACCCACAGTGTAAATCTTTTGCACGCTCAATGAATACTAGGAGCGCAGGTGGACGTTCGGCTCAGAAGGAAATTTCGTTTTTCTCTCGTGTCTTTTGATTCAGGGTGTATCCGTCATGTTCTCAAACTTTTGCATTCTGTCACCACTGCTAGCTGACCCCATTCCCACGGACTTTCAGTCTTCTGAAATGTGTAGTTCATTCTTGCGGGCCAAAAAGCCACGTTCCACTTTCTCCATTGGACCCTGTAGAATGCAAAAAGGTACCAACGTCACATTTGCGTTAAGTATCGGGTGCACTCGCATATATTGCACATAATTTCGTCAACACAGTTAATGCCTTCCATGGCAAGGGGTGCAATAAGTTGCGGACAGGGCACAATCTTCAAAGTTTCTGAAGCTTCAATGATCTAAAGCCTCTTGAGAAAGGCGAAGGCCCAAATATACGAAGTTTGGCTGAAATTCAAGTTTATCAAAGGGGCTAGCGAGATCTCGCTGAAATTCAAAACTTTGATTTTGTTGCTGTTGTTAGCAGCTACTTTGCCTGTGCCTCCTGTGAACCTGAATAAATTAATGTGCCACGAGTGTTATTTGATCTTTCACTGCGTTTGTGACAGTATGTAGGCCTCTGTCACCATGTAACATCTGCAAACATAGTCTTCATATACAGTGTGCCTGACATGTCCGAGGCTCGATCTAATAAGGGCCAGTAAAAATCAACACCTGCACGTGGCAATCTATATTTTTCAGTCAAAGGTAGTATTTTACAGGTTAAATTTACCTTGTAAAATTACAAAGCATAGCTCCCTTTCTGTGAAAAAAATAGGGCCAGAAAACTTGCAAGGGTCAACAGCGGATGGCAACGCAGATGACAGAGTAGAGAGGGTGGGGCGTGTTTGGCGCACATATTGATAGATGGCGTTGGGAGCAGCGTCGGAAGGTGTAGCCAACCAGCGAAAGAAAGCAGGCGTACACGCAGATGAAATCCATTGAGAGTAAAAGCGCTGATCGTTATACAACTGCGTTTTTTTTTGTTACTTAATTTGCATTTTATTTTAAACCAGAGGTACATTACCAAAAGATGATGTTCCTTCAATAGACCACAGTCATCACGGGCAGTCTCAATATTTTTTATAAAGTAAGCCGGAACAAGGAGGTAGCGCCATCTATCAATACGGGGCCAAACATGCCCCTGCCACTCGACTCCGTCATCTGCGCACCGTCCGCCATTGACCCTGGCAAGTGTTTTGGCCCTATTGTTTACAGAAAGGAGCTACGCCTTGCGCTTCAGGGGTGGAACGGCTGCGCCATTTGCGCCATTTTGCGCCAGACGCATTTGTCTGCGCCATCCTGCGCCATCTTGGGGAAACTGCGCCACAGACAATACCTCGCGCCATTATGCACCAAATTGCAAAACGTGCGCCAAAAAAAAATTGTATTTTGTCTTGGTTTTGGTTTTTATTGACTAAATTGGCAACAATGAGCGCGTTTAGCTTGGTCGACATTGCAATCTTTTGTTCTGTTTATTCTCCCTGTGTATCCCGAGTCGGAAGCGCGCGAAAAAACTGGGGTTCGGATTCCAAGCGCTACACCACCTGCGACTGGATTGTTATTCTTCAACCATAAGCAGTTAAGCAAGTCAGCCGAGGTGAAGTCGAGTCGTTAAGCGTCAGATTGCCTGAGGCTCTGCGGCCCGGGATCCGAACACCAGCCAGTAAAAAACAAATGAAGAAAAGATTCCTTTTTGTACCTCATCGTTAGAAGTTGGAACCGCATTCCCGCAAGATAAATCGTGATTTGATAGAACTGAAACGCGGTCCGATCCGAAACCTTGCTGGCCAGCAGCTCTCACGCGAGCGGTAGATCAGTTCGGCATACTTTAACCTTGCTCCTGCTTATCCCTTCAAATACGATAACTCCGTTAATCGTAGCCTGCTGCTTCGATATTGAGGTGCACAATAGGATAAACTCGAAATTTGTTACCCTGTTCCTCCGCGCAACTGCACGTCGGTTGCTTACGCACGTCACGTGGTGCGCACATACAATTACTATGTCGAGCATGTGTGGGTTGTGCAATAAGCAGTGAGGGTTTGCATTTTGAGCAGCTGAAAGCCACTCAGAAATTATCAAGGACACTATTTTCAGAAACATATGGTTCTTACTTTTTGGTTCTCATTAGGGCTCACAAAGTTTCAAGTTTTCGCATCTGTTACACTGTTATCCCATCTACCTAGGTCCCTAACCACTCATGTTCATCTGTGCTACTAAGCACAATTGAAATTGCTCTCGTGCTTGTCTAAGACACAAGCTGAAGTGCAATGAAAGCTGATCTGAGCTGCTCCTAGCCTGCTCCAGAATGTAGTTTTAGCCAGAGTGTCGGCTCGAACCGGCCGTCCGAAAAGCGGAACAGAACCGTTATTTTTAGCCGAACCGGAACTGAACCGAACCGAAATCTTCGCCGCCATCTTGGAACTGAACCGGAACTGAACCGGAAAAAATATAACGGTAACCGGTTCAAAACGGTTCACGGTAATTTTTTTTATTACAAAATGAGTGTTTGAGAAGTAAAAATTGGCAGCTGCATTTCTATGTAGTGATCAAATTGTCATAAACCGAATTGCAATGTATAAGAAATTGTGGGTTTTCGTGGCGCTTTTGTATTGGCACTACGATTAATCGTGTGTCACGTGGTCACGTGACGTCATGGTTTCAAGACATGCTGTCAAATAATGTCACGTCACGTGGCCCCGTGGCGTAGTCGCATTACTCACCGCGTCCAAGTCGAGTTAAATTCAGAACGTCAATTTCCCCTCTCTTCTCTAACGTTTCGTCTGCTTCTTCCTCCCCGGCCTTCTTCTCCCTCGCCCTACCTTCTTGAGTTGCAACGGAATATAGATGTATTAGCGTTGTTGACACCGTGACGTCACATGCCATCACTAAAGCCCATTTACACAGAAAAGTAGCGACATCCTTTGAAGAATGACGCCTGCTATCTTGGGCCAAACCAGGCGGCGCTACCGTCGACGCGCGGGTGTAAAAAAGCAACACATAAAAATAAAAGGTGTTTGCGTGAGAGGAGGAGGGAGAAGATGTCGCTGCCTTTTTTATTCAGGGGCATTAGCCATCACGACTTTTCACCACGAGTCATGCGACACCGTGACGTACTCGGTTGTCATGAGCCTGAGCCGAGTGCTCGGGTTCTTGGCAATCAGCATCGCCGAACATTCGTGTTGGCTCGTGTTCAATCAAAGATGAGAATAGCCGAACTCTAATAAAGCCTAGATCTCAACCGGTGCTTTATTCTTTGCAAACCACAGCGCATGACTATGATGAACACTGGCGGTATACAATTAGCGTCAGATCACATTGCCGCCTGTTCTCATAGCGAGTTGAGGAGGGGAAAGCTGTTTCTTTCCTTTATTTTTTTCTGCGTCTGCCGTTGAGCAGAGAGGAAAACTGATGGGTGTTTTTGCCAGCTATCAACGTCAGGGATTACCTCTTAGCGGTATTTACTGAAAGTGCAAAAATCGTTGCATGAACTATTTTACATGTACACATCATTGAGGCACTCAAAGATGTTTTCGTTGTTGCTGAACTGTCTGAGAAAGTTGTCCCCGAGTGTAGAAGCATTGAAAAGACTGAATATAGCTTATTAATCTGATGATAAATAGAACTACAAGTGTGTACGGCAGGGATACCTGAAAAGAAAGATTCTAGTGGCCTTTGAGGGACAGCCGAAAGTCGGCAGCCGCTCAAATTCTCGCAGTTTTGTTTAAACTTCACAGTTTTTGGATGCAAAATAAAAGAAATGAAGAATTGGTGCTAACAAATGACAGAAATATAATTGTCGAACTGGCACCCCCAAACAAAGGATTGAGTCCCTCAGAAATAAAAAGTATTCTCTGGAGGAGCGTCGTCAAATGAAAAAAAAGAGGGGGGGGGGGGGGTTAAAAACCTACTGTGTTGTAAAGGTTCCTCTGCTCCGCATCTTCGGCACAGAGCAGACAGCGTGATCCTGCAAAACTACTTCGTTTGCGAAACCACTCCTGCCAGAAAGCGCGTTTTCGGGGTGCCAGACGCTCGCGCCGTTCCTCACGACGCTGCATCAAGACAAAATATTTTTTGGTTTCTGAATGCATCAGTTGCACTGAGCGCGAACCTTCTGCAGTGTGCATTTTGCACCTCGGGCTTGATTTTCTCAGCAAAAAGAAATCTCTGACCACTCACATATAGTGCGATGATGTCACGTGCAAACCATGTTAAACAGTTCAGTTTTCTGTTGAAATCTGATGTTCTCAACACAATACTCCGTTTCACTTTAAGTGTGAGCGTATCAGAAACTAAAAAAGCGAGCTCCGGGCTTTCAGCGTCCAAGCACGCGCGCTCCTGCAGTGCAAGTGGTCGGGACCAAAGGCTCGTGCTTGTAGCATAGTAAAGTGGAGATTTGGGCCAGTTGGTTCATTGCAAACAAAAAGCGCCGAAAAAATACAGGGACACAGACGAAGGGAAACAGGACAAGGCGCACTCTCAACTGCAGTTTATTGAAACTTCACACGTTATATAGCCACAAAAACCCTGTTTACCCTATCTGCTCAGCCCGCGCTTCAAAAATTAAAACTCATTTGTAGATAAAGATAGGGACGTGTCACATACATTTCTTCTCCCTGGTCCTAATTTCATATGCCTCGTGTAATTCTCGCGACACTTTATCTTTGTACCTAGCCAAAATCTTAGTGTTTGTTTGTAGAATAAACTGCATCTGGACTTGAAGGGGCCATGCAAAGCGTTTCTGGCCATTTTTTTTTAATTTGCATTGCTTTCGTTTGAATTAGTGGCTGGGACTCTAGCAACACATTAAACATAAAATGAACAAGAAATCTTGCGTATTTTGAACATAATAGCTGAAAGAGGTTCAGAATTTTGATCGCATTTTCTTTTGTTGATGACGTTATTGGTCTGAGCCAATAGAGAATCTAAACGGCAAGAGCGTGAAACAACCATGTGCGATCTTCCTAAGTGTTGGAAATTAACATCCAGTTATGATGATATGAGCGCCCCACCAATTTACGGGTGTTCCAAGCAAATATATAAGTGAGAGTCACGTGCTTGAAAGAATCAGAAGGGGTACTTTGCGCCTATTTAGCCAGTTCTACCTCCAGAATTCTATGTCATCATTATCCGACGTTCTAGCTGACCAATGTCGTCACTGAACGCTCATGTTTGACATTGATAGGCACGCCGTTCGAAGTAGCATTTGGTTTTCTTCGTCCCTTTACGGTGTCCAAATAGGGATGTCCAGGGGATGTCCAAATTGTAAAGTTGTGCAGTATATATAGCAGTCTCGCGATGATATGCTGCAGCCTCATAAAATGTTAGAGCGCGTATTGACTGATCAAACACCGTAGTTGTAAAATTCAGGCCATCAAAACAAGTGCCCGTAAAACCAAATATCATTGTTAGCCTCCCAAGACAGTATTCTGCGTAAGTTTTGAGCTCGTGCAATCGGATGTCCTGAATGTGATTTAAGTTCAGAAATATATTGTCTGTTCTTTGCGATATTTATGTTTAATTGAGGACGTTCTTACACGCATCTCTACTAGACCGTACCATAAACGGTCACGGTCATGAAACGAAAATCAGCTGATTGTGCACGAGTCTTCGTTGAAGCATTTAGGCTGTAACATGCACGTCGAGACTGTACGACTACTGCACCGTCGTCTGAGCAGTTCAACCGACTTACGTGCGGCTCTATGCAAATGATGAATGAGAGCCACGTGCGCTGGATGGATTGGAGCCTGCTTACATTTGACAGCAGGTTTAGTACGAGTTAACTACAACCATGTAATTGCGGTCATGTCTATCTATTTGGCGCGGCGTTTTGAACCATTGCGACACTGGACGCTCTGTCAAGTGACGCGTTCGAGATAGCCGCGCGTGCCGGCTGCTCCGGAGGTAGCATGCGGAGACTGGAGCGATGGTCTTCGGGTTCAGACTTTGAACCATGTCTCGAAATGGAGTCGGATATACAGCTCGACATCGACGCACAACTGGAATCAGCTCGTTCGGAGTCCGGAGTCTGATATACAGCCGCTCAGTCTTCATAGACTGTCTCGTGAAGCGGGCGCATCGAAGTTATGGCACTATCTGTTTAGTTCAGCCTACAGCGAGTGTCCTGCAGATGCTTAGAAGTGCTGTGTACTATTCATTTTAAGTCTTATCATTTTATGCCGTACCATAGACTAGTGTATATCTTGCTAAGCATACCGAGCTCGGGAAATCGCGACGCACGGGTGTGAGTCTATTAGACAATAAAATGCGTCTCATGAGATGGGTTAGCGTAATTAGGAACGTCATTACACGCATCTCTACTAGAGAAATACGCACCATAACCAACCAAGTCCTGAACAGTAAAAAATCTGACGTTTCAAAACCGATTTTTTTTTTAATTTTATCAAGGGCGACTATTTGCACGTGGAGAGCAGCAGCTTCTTTTCTATCTACGGTGTGTCGTTTGCTTCACTCACTTTTTCTTCTTCAAGTGCCCTAGTCCGTTTACACACGCCGACGGTTAAGTGGCTGTCGACCTATTGAGCCCGACCTATTGAAACGTCGGGCCACTAAATGTTCAGGACTTGGTTTGTGAAGGTCTGCATTTCTCAACTTTTTGACCCAACCAGACGGAGTTCCGTTAAACGTGTTTACGTTTAAAACATGCATCCCTATATAGTTCTTTTTGCAGTAAGGCGTCGTGGATGGCATTATCCAGAAGAATATAATTTATTATCTCTCTCTCTCTCTCTGCACATTTCGTGCATTTGCCTTCAGATCTATAACGTGAGCACACAGTTCTTCTTGGCATACCCCGCGACCTGGTGTTTCACACTGCCAAACAGCGAACAAATAAGCACGTTCCGCAGACTCAACAGATGGCGTATTTTTGAGTTTCGTCCTCCCATGTCGGTCTGAAGCGGTTATGTGAACTTCATACAGTCAAATTTATTGATGACAATAACAAATATTTTCTTACTACCTGAACACTTGACAACATAAATAAAGGGCCTATCACCATAAAGAGGTATATCATAAGTTAATGCACCTACAAATTATCTGATATATGCTCTGCAAATCTTTTCCGGCGTTTTTATCCTCGAGAGGCACGTGCATAAGTGATTTGGGAGAAACTTATGCCTTTTTTTTTTCATTTTGAATCTGATTTAAATAACTTGTGTTCCTGACGCATATTCAACTTCTCAAACATATAGAAGTCTGTTTGTTCTTTTATTTGATGATGAACAATTTTATGTGTCTGTGGGCTGGATGAAAACAAAGTACATACACAGTGGCGCGTGGCAGAACTATGACGACTGCGCACGCAGACCGTCAGAAAGTGACGAATTAAGTAGCTTTAATGTCGAGTAGACTATGAAATACCACTTTGTTGTATTTAACAACAAATCACCAATTAGCAAGGGTGATGCTTATTTACAAATTGAATTGACCGGCATCTTGTCAAGAACAAACATCAAACGCAAAGCTATGTCGAAAAGGTGCACTTCAATGCGCTCTATTTTAGGTCATATCCGCACTGAATACGAAGGTCACTCTTTTCTGCATTCTTATTCGCCTGCATCACGGCGCTGAGTGTAAACAATATTGATCAGGAAAGCAAGCGTTGTGCTTGCCGCTCAGAGTTTCTATAAAAGGTAGACTGAAAGGGTTTGTCCTGAAACTCTCCTGACATTTCGAAAATATTATTGCTTTAAGCTCGGTTGCATCGTCATCATTTATATTGTGAAACGTATTTTATTATCTAGTTTTCAGAATATATATGGCGAAAACGTGCCCATTTCATGATTGTATGCACTAACTAATTTCTAAGTAAAAGAGCACAGTAGGACTCGACTTTTAATATTGCGACGCAAAGGTTTACTAATCACGCGCATTTTAGACGACCCACCAGACTGATAACCTTTAGATTCAGGTAAAATATGTGCGACTGGGGTAAAAAGAAATAGATGTTGAGTCATATATGTTAATCTAGCTTTTCCTTTACTGTTTCATCGAAATTAAACAACTCAATTCATTTTTGGTACCTGAAAAAAAGGGGGATTCAACAAATGATAAAAAGCTATATAGTTACTCGTTTCACTCTAGAAAAAAGTGCCTATTGCCAAAGGAGCGCGGAAAACATATTCTCAGTTTAGCGGTTCAAACCGGTTCGAACCGGTTCAAACCGGTTCGAACCGTTATTTTTCGCTCCCCGGAACTGAACCGGAGCTGAACCGAAATCCGTGAACCCGAACCGGAACCGAACCGATAAAAATTTCGGTTCGACACTCTGGTTTTAGCTGCTCCGAACCTGCTCCAAAACAGCTGTTTCAGCTGCTCCCGTGACTGCTCCCAAGTACATTTCATGAGTTCCACCCCTGAATTTTTTGAGGTAAAACCCACCAGTGAAATACACCTTTGATGGAAGGTTTAGAGTGCTACAAGCAGGCGGCGATTTTTACGGCCCATTTTAGATCGAGCTTTGGCATTCCAGACACCCTATATATATCATGCAAATGACTGAGTGGTGTTGAAAGATTTTATGGTACCAGATAAACGAAGCTTGCACACAGTCTGACAAGTGAAACTTCTGCCTCCCATTTTTTTAAACTTTTGCTTTACTGTAAATGCACATCAGAATAGGGCTTGCAAACACAAGTAATCTTTGTTTTTATTTTCTCGTCAAACGTCACATAATTCGGAACTCAAAAAAGCAAGCTGCAACAAGACTATGAGTCAAACACTGCCAAAATTTCCGTCAAGAAAACTCTCAAAACTGCATAACGATAGAGGAAACGAATGAATCACCACGGGACACTAATTTACGTTCCGAACAGGTCTGAATGCGCACATAAAAGTACTGCACACCCCAAGTACTCGAGCGTAATTAAGACCGCATACCTGTTGTCACAAAGTTGTTAGCCAGCTTGATCTCGTGCACAGATATGTGCGTGCATGTGCCAGACATCGTGACTGAATATCGCATAATGTCATGGTCGCAGATCGTAGAACGTTACGATCACAATCGATGATTGTACGACATCACAATCAAAGATCATGGGACGTTACAACGGTCAAAGATCGTAGACGTCGGGGTCAAAGACTGTAGGACATCGCAGTCGAAATCGTAGGACGTCGAGGGTCGTAGGATGTCAGTCTAACATTGTAGTACGTCGCTGTCAAGGATCGTAAGACATAAACAATCGAAGATCGTAAAACGTTACGACTGTCCAAGGTTGTAGGACGTCACAGTCCAAGATCGTAGTCAGAAGCCAGCTCTTGAACAGCATTCAGAGCCTCCTTAAAGGCGTCTGGTTCGGTGCCCGCCAGCGTGCACCGGTGAAAGCGCTGCAAGTCCAGACTCGAGCCCCGCATGCACCACCTCCTGTAGTCCGCGAGCCGTTGCCACTGCCACTTTGGACGCACACCAGCGAAGGAACCAGCGCCACCCCTGCGGTGAACAAATTGCATTTGTCGACGCGTTCTAAACAAATTGATGGCAGTACGTTTGACCATACCCAACGTAATCGTCATACTCGGATTTGGCAGTACATTTGGTCGTACCTGGCGTAATTGTCTTGCGTCAGATTAGGGTGCCTTTGACAAATAACAGTGTTTTTACCACCACAAAAACAAACTATGCGTCGCCTAATGCTTAGTTTGAGCCCAAATGTAGCGCTAGTGGTCCAGACCAGATGCTAAAGTCTCCGAACCGTCATTATTCAAAATCTATAAGCGATTTTCAGAGATATCCAATTACAAAATGGCAGCCGACGAAGCCCTCGAATGCATGGAGACAGACGGAGTCGGCTGCTGGGAACAGGCGCCATTTTCTTACTGAAAATTTCCAGAAACAACCCGTAACCTTTGAATCGGACAACGGCAAGCTCAAAACTTTGGCATCTGGTCCAGACCACCAGCAATAAATTTAGGCAGAGATTAAGCATTCGGTGATGCGCAGTTTAATTCTTTCAGCGAAAAAAACCTGCAAATTAGTTTTAGAGACACCCGGCAGGACACGTCTTTGGGTTGGTAAATCTTGGTGCAATCATTTAGTTCAGGGGTCTCAAACTCATTCGGGTGCAGTGGCCAGATATCCCACCCCCCAAGGTCGAGGGCCAATGCAGAGAGGAGGGGAAAAAGGGAAGTTATGTTTTAGGGAAAAAAACAAATAGAAGTTGTTTTACAACGAAGCTGTTTATGGCTAGGGTTTCAGTGGATTCTTTGCGTGCAGTGACCATAAACTCTACGCTCGCACCACCACACGCACCGCACACGCGCTTCCCCGTATAAAGATTCAAAGTAACCCAAAATAAAGCGTCGACGAACGTGCCTGCAAGATGTCATTTGGTTTAGGCTTTTGCTTCAGAACAGTTACTGCTGCAGACGCCGGCACGTGCGGCGCGGGGAACACCATCCTCTGCATTCTCCTTGATGCTTGGGTAATTTAGCATTAGGTCTATTCAGTGATTAGTTATCAATAGGCACAATTTAAAGACCAGTAGACTCTCAGGTAGATAATAAAGGTTTCTAAAAGATTTGCCGCTGTGCGACCCGTGTTGGCCATGTCTACGCTCGCACCGCCCTATCTTTGTCGTCGTTCCAAGCGCTTGCGTGCCTAGTTTTCTTTCCTTTCGCTCTCCCGGGGTGACAATCGCATCGCTCGTCTACTTTCCGCTGGGTGGCGGTCCCATCGTAGTGTGTCTAGTTTCCGCCGGCTCCTCGGAGCGGGTCTGTGTCGTGTGCTATACAGCTTCGCTGGTCATCCACCTTCACAGAGTGGAATGGCTCATGATTTTTTTAGAGCGCAGCTCTTAGGCACCCGTTTCCAGCTTGAGCGGTGTCGGTGTCGTTGTAACCGCGCGGTGCATTATGGGAAGCATCCTATAATGACGTCAACGCAACGTCACAAGGCTCCCGCACGTTGCATTATAGGAAACATCCCACGATGCAACACGCAGGTCACACTCGTGATTCGCTGCGTTGCATCATGGGGCGTTTCCCATGATGACGTCTACCGCATAGCGTCACGAGGGTCCCAGCGTTGCATTATGGGGAACGTCCCATGATGCAACGCGTGGGTCTCTTTGTGACCCTCGGGTTGCATTATGGGACGTTTCCCATAATGGCGTCACACGTCGGACGTCATGAGGGTCCCACGCGATGCATTATGGGAACATCTCGTGATGCAACATGCGGGTCTCACTCTTGACCCGTGCGTTGCATTATAAGGCGTTTCCCATAATGAAGTCATACGTGACGTCGCGAGGTCCACGCGATGCATTATGGGAAACATCCCGTAATGCAACATGCGGGTCTCACTCTCTGACCCGTAGCGTTGCATTATCAGACGTTTCCCATAATGAAGTCACACGTGACGTCACGAAGGTCCCACGCGATGCATTATGGGAAACATCTCGCTGATGCAACATGCGGTCTCACTCTTGACCCGTGCGTTGCATTATAAGACGTTTCCCATAATGAGAGTCACACGTGACGTCACGAGGTCCCACGCGATGCATTATGGGAAACATCTCTGTGATGCCAACATGCGGGTCTCACTCTTGACCCGTGCGTTGCATTATAAGACGTTTCCCATAATGAAGTCACTGCGTGGCGTCACGAGGGTCCCACGCGATGCATTATGGGAAACATCTCGTGATGCAACATGCGGGTCTCACTCTTGACCCGTGCGTTGCATTATAAGGCGTTTCCCATAATGACGTCACAGCGACGTCACGAGGTCCACGCGATGCATTATGGGAAACATCTCGTGATGCAACATGCGGGTCTCACTCTTGACCCGTGCGTTGCATTATAAGACGTTTCCCATAATGAAGTCCACACGTGACGTCATGAGGGTCCCACGCGATGCATTATGGGAAACGTCCGTGATGCAACATGCGGGTCTCACCTTCGACTCGCGCCGTTGCATTATATAGTCGTTTACTTATTTGAAAGTACTGCGAGGCGTCATCCAGGGTCCCCGCGCGTGATTACAGGCAACAATCACAGTAGTGCCAACATGCAGGCTTCATGACACGATAAGTGCATATATAGCGATGCCTATAATGACGTCACACGATGCAGGACGCAGGGTCCACGCAAATGCATTATGGAAACATCTGCGGATGCAGCATTCGGTCTCATTCAGCACCCGTGTGCTGTATCAGAAGACCGTCTTTCATCATGACGTATACGTCGACGAATGCTGGTCCAAAGATGCATTATGGGATGTCCCACGCATGCAACATGCAGTCACACTCTTGACCTGTGCGTTGCATTAAAACGTTCTATAATGAAGTCACCATGACGTCAAGGTCTAGCGATGCATTATGGAAGCGTTCACGATGCAACATCGCTGGTCACACTTCGTGACCAGCTATGCATATGGAATGCTTCCATAATGACACCACACGTGACGTCACGCGAACGTCGTCATGTATGGCATTATGGAAACGGTCCGATCATGCAACAGCGTGGCTCTCACTTCGATTACGCAGCGTTGCACTATGGGATGTTTCTCATTTGGCTGTCCGCTACTGCGTCGCACAGGTGACCATGATACAGTTGCATGTATGGGAAGCGTCCCTTAGTAACGCGCAGTCGTCACGTCTAGCACCAAGCGTGTTGCATCATGCGGGCGCTTCCCATAATGACGTCACGAGGGTCCCGCGCGCCTGTATTATGGGAAACGTCCCATGATGCCAGCGTGGGTCTCACTGTGACCGTCGCGGATTGCATTATGGGATGTTTCCCATGAAGGGCGTCCACGTAGGCCACAAGTGATGTCACGAGGGCCCGGCGCATTGCATTATGGAAGCGTGCCATGATGCAACGCTCGGGTCTCCTCGTGACCGGCGCCTTGCATTATGGGACGCTTCCCATATTGACGCCACACATGACGTCACGAGTGATGTCACGAGGGTCCCGCGCGTTGCATTATGGAAAACATCTCATGATGCAATGCGCGGGTCTCACTCATGACCCACGCGTTGCATTATGGGACTTCCCATAATGATGTCACACGTGACGTCACACGGGTCCCGCGAGGAGGAGGGAGGAGGTTGGAGGGATGAGGAAGGAGGAGGAGGACAAGAAGAGGGAGGAGGAAGGAGGAGAGGAGATGCCAGCTACCCATTGTGCAGGCAAGTGATATCACCATTTATAAATCACAGAGAGGTACGTATGAAAACAGGGCATACTTGTTATCCAAGTGGCCATCTACATGGGTACGGGTCTGTGCTGTACCAATCGATCTCTGTGGCACGTCAGACGAAGTTGGTAAATTGTGTGCCACCAAAGTCGACAACGGCTTGCTCGTGGTAGCTCTGTATCT
Organism: Ixodes ricinus; assembly: GCA_037355805.1. NCBI lineage: Eukaryota > Metazoa > Arthropoda > Arachnida > Ixodida > Ixodidae > Ixodes > Ixodes ricinus. The sequence continues at coordinate 394 of JAZHYW010060493.1, read as the reverse complement.
CTCACCAACGGTACTCAGAATATTTCGTGCAATACAAAGATGAACTTCATACCAGTCATGCAAGAATGCATCCCATTGGCCTCGAGGGATGTGCACTCGCTTTTCTGCTATGCCATCTCGGGGGAGCACGCTCAAGACTAATGCTGATGAAATCAAAAAATGCGAGCAGTCTTCGACAGAGCTAACAGCAAGTAGGATGACGTCGACAGTATCACGTGCTTTGTCAAAGGGTTGACTTTAACACTGTCTTGTTCTCCCGCCTTGATCCTGCTGTCCTGCTTCCTGGCACCGGCAGAAGTTTGACAGAGTGGAGCTTCCAGATGAGAGAACTACATTTCCTTTCTCCGGACAAGCAGTGAGCGAGAATACCAGAATATATATATATATATATATA
>JAZHYW010060488.1:0-14056 GCA_037355805.1 Ixodes ricinus | reverse complement strand
CTTCAGCCAGTTACGTATTGCTTAATCTGATGTGCTATTTCTGTTCTGCCAAAGGAACTCAAAGGTTGTCTGGCAAGAATATGGCAATCGAGCATCCATTTTACACTAAGTCACCATAGCTCAAAATATGTGTTGAAAGCACTGGGCACCCGGCCCTTCATTTTTCATTTGGTTAAAGGAGCTAGAAATGTACCAGCAATCACTTGGCATCCAATGCACTTTTTTCACTAGGCCAGCGAAGATTAAAAGATATGTGGCAAGAATATGTCAACCAATGCTGCTTTTTAACAATGTCAGCGGGGATTAAAAGATGCTGGTAAGCATTTTGCGTCAAATATTATATTTATGTTTTGCCATCAGACCTCAGAAGATGTATTGCAAGCATCTGACAACCAATGTTCCACACACTAGTTAACATTTCTCTTCTGGTATTGATTTGAATATGGTACCACGTGGTTGTTCTATTGAAATTAAATGGCAGTTTTCGTACATCGTCTATCGTGCTTCAACGCTAGGAGGGGTTTAGTTTAAATGCATCTTGTTCAACGCCTTGATTACTACGGCTCGCATAAACGAAAATAACTAGCTTCATGTCAGGCAACTCCAGCCTGGAACAATGTATTTGCTGTGCGGGAAAGCGCGTGCAATTATAAGCATGCCAAAAGACAAAGCTATGTTAACGCGCACGTTATAAGCTTGGCGAATACAAGACAGAAAGGGATAGTCCCCTTTGATATTCGAACATTTTCACCACGACCATGATGCTTCTGAATCGGTGGTGGTCCGTGCGAGTATTAGTTGAGCCAGACTTGGACCAGTGCGCCTTTGTAAGTTCATGAACATTCCAGCGGGATATTGTTTCATGACCCCTTTAACTTTTACAACCGAAAGCCCCATTTAAATCTCCAACCTTTCATTTCGTGGAAGCATTCATGCTTTCTACGGCTGGTGACGAAGGCGAAATTCGAAGGGTTTGCGACGACGAAACGACTGGGAGGCTTGAGGCGTAAGCGGCAGTTCATATTTGTAAACAGTAAAATGGCCTATTGAGACGGCAGCAGGACTACTAGCAGAAGCATGCTTGCAGAGTACTTACATATAAAGCAGCGATCTCAAAACCCGTGATAGAGGTATAATCTGATTCGGGCAACACAGAACAATTCACAAACACAATGTCGAGGATTGAGACGGTCGCTCACAATCAACGGAAGTATCGCGGTCACCTATTACCATCTCACCGTCATGATAGATGCATGATCCTATTTGGGCAGCACAAAACCACGTAAAAACAATGTCGATGTTGAAAACGGTCGGATCACATTCAATGGAATTCTCGCGGACGCCGATGAGCAGCTCTTTGTCAAAACGCGTCCAAAAAACAAAGCACAATACTTCCATGGACTCTGATGATGTAAATGACCATTACCAAAAAGTGGGTATGAATGTATTCCGGCCGTTCACGACGAAAAATCATGACCGCGACTGCAGCGCATGAAAAACAAGAGAACAGTGAAGGGTGCTCTTTGGAAATTAGACCTACGCGTACCCTACAACTCAAAATAACATGGCATGCGCCAAAGTTTACGGCTCCAGGAGCCCATCAGCGCGTCAGAGCGAGTCACGTGGCAAATTTTCGTCCAAGCGTTTTTGTCCTACGGAGAGCTGTTACGTGTTTCGCACCACCCTCTCATTTGCCAGAAGCGGCCTTTGCACTCGCTCACAGATACACGAACACCAAAAAGAAGGTGTGGAAGCTTATCAGGAGACGAGGTCAAAGGGGGTTAGACAAAGCCACTAATTTCCTTCCCCTGCATTGTACGACCACATGCGCTGCACAGCAAGGGTCGCAAAACGAAACTCGTCAGGACTTGCTTTGCGTAGTACAAATTTGGACGTCAAAACTGCACTGACGTAGAAGCATGCTTGCTCTTGTGCAGACCGCGAGATCACGAAATAAATACAACAAACAAAATTGAACGCTGTTGAAGAACGGGTCAAATATAAGACGCTAAAAGCATGAAACAAGACACGCAATTTCATGCTTACAAAAAAAGCGTCGGGACGGTAGATATTCGGGAGTCCCCACGGAGAGTTAGAGTCGCGTACCCATCGGGGGTTTCATATATTCGGCACTTTCGATTGTCTTGCGGCATTGTTTCTTCAGAACTGCACACAAAATTAAAATATCATTGAAGGTGCTATGAGTAGCGCACGGCCGAGTCAGGTGAGTTCGTAATACCCGAAATGATGGCGCCACACTTTGTACAACGCTTCAGCGCAGGATGTCTTCCTCGGGTTAAAATTAGTAGATTCGATTTTGCTAAAACTTTTTTTTTGTATTACATCGCCTTTACGCCTTTTTCACACCACCTGAATGAAGTACGTAAAATTCCCCCATCCACACTTTTTACACTCTTTCAGACACCGTCGATCAAGTGGGGCGTAAAAAAGGTGTCTAAGGGGTGTAAAACGCCAGCACACCCTTTGTACTTTCACTGATATTCAGAAATCGTGTAAACATGGTGTAAAAAGGGTTGTTTATTCTAACGTTCACCTTTTTTTACGATTATGAGTGTTACAACGTTCAGTGTGTAGGCACGAGAACGTGCTTTATATTTTTTGTGTTTTCCCCCAAACAGCTACTGCCTGATCCATATGGTGTGATTTTAAATGCAATTCCGCAATTGGGGCGTTCTTTTCGTGGCAAAAAAAGGAAAGAGTTGAAAGCTACGATGCTTAACATCGAAGCAGCGAAAACGCAAGCGGATATGCTGCGATCAATTGAGAAATTCCGCATTAAGGCAGATGCGCTCTGCGCGCCGTGCAAAGCCATGGTTATCACACCATGCGCGCAAACACCGCAAAATATTTTTTTGCTTTTTATGCTCTTGAAATATTGATGTTTACTGCAACAACTACAAACACAAAAAATGCCGTCATTTGAGATTTAAGCTAGACCTTTATTTCCGAATCAAGATCTTAAATCCGGCGTTGGCCATAGCGCCACACGGACGGACCTGTGGCTTACAATTTTGACGACAAACAAAACAACAAATGCATATCTAGTTTTGATTTGTTCTAACTTTTGAAACTTTCGATATGTCAAGTTTAGGTTCGGCTTTCAGCTTCAGCAATTAGTTACTGTAAACGACTTAAATTTAGCGGGCTCAAATTTTTTCTGAATAGGACCAAAGCTGAACATTTGAAGTTTTTCGCGGGTTCTAATATTCGCGAATCGAGTGTAGTTTCCGTAAAGTTCATATATTTCCCGAATCGTTCGCGGGACGTATTTTTAGCGAATTGTAGGCGATTCGCGAAATTGGCAAAAATGAGGTCCTTGCAAAAATTTACTCGTTTAAAGTATATATATTCACTTTACGACACAACTATTGAATAACGAAGTTTGGCACTTTTATTAATCGTGACATTCCGAATATAACGAGAAAGCAACCTGTGCCGCATCCAAGAGATTGGCCAATGCAACTCAGCCCAATCAAAGTAAATAGTCTTTGTCCCAAATATGCCGGTTAAAGATATAGTGACCGTTAGTGACGTGCTACTTTGCGAACAAGACTGAATATCCCTGATACGGCCCTATCCGTTGCAATCAAGGTAAGAGTTCGTTTTATTTGTGTACACCCGAATCGTTTATCTTTCATTCAAGAAGCTCTCGGTAGATGGTTTACGAACACCGCTTACATTGTCCTTGTCGGTTTTGTTCTGCAATGCGCTTTCGTGTGGCTGAGCACACTGACGGGCTTGCCATTCTTGGAGGAAAGGGGCAGAATGCAAAGAAATGTTCAGGAAAACGCTGCCGCTCGCTACCGCGCGCACAGGAGCTTTAAAAGGACAACGCTTTAAGACGACGCTCTAAGAGGGCGTTGTCGGAGTGCCAGCAGATGCGGCCAGTTTCATTAAGAAGCTTTCGTTAGCCCCATGAAAATGTCGTTTTTGCGAGTTTTATTATTTAAAAATTAATATTCTATCTATCATTCTTTTTTGCACTGAACTCAATGGCTTGAGAAGACAAATTAATTTATTTAACTAGGGTCTCTTTACTGCGTTTCATGCTCCAGCTGTCTGCAATAACAGCGTTTTCGTTTTTGGTACGCACTGCGGCCTGAACATAATAAAGAAGCCATGTCGAATCTAACACCATCTTTCTAAAAGGTTATCATTTCGTTACTTTAATAATGAAATAATTGATTTCTCCTGGCGCTCGTCCCCTCAAATTTATATCCATTGCTAAATGACACAAGCTTCAACAAGCACGCTGCGAATGTAGGTAAAGGCACCGCGCGTGATGACGTATGCCGTTGTGAACAACTCTTTCATAGCAAGAGCCTTAAAACAAGGCAATTCGCTGGGAAATAGGCCAACGCCTTAATTTTTTAAAAGTTTGAATTGAAAGTTTATTTCCATAGCTATCATTTTTATGTATGCTGCATCTCCTATCTGGCTGGTTATTATATTTTCCGCTTCACGCTTCATTCTCACTTTTTTGTTTAAATACTTAAGTAAATATTTAAACGAACTTGTGCATCGCTATCGGTGACAAGCGGCACGTCGAACTGCATGTATCTTGCTCGGCGATTTTCCGCGAGTGGTACATTCAGCTCTCGGCGACCGAGGTTGCTCTGCTCGTGTTCACAAATTTCTCCCGCCTTGCACTACTAGGGTTGCCGTCGCCGCAGCCACTTCGCTTGAAAAGTGAGTGCTGGTATTGCGTACACGAGCGAAATCGGTCTTTGTGGCTTTGCGTAAGCGCCGCGTGTTCCACATTGAGTGTGCGGGGTAACCAAACAGCGTTCCTTGATTTGCGCATGGCGACCACGTGCATGGTCAGCATGCAGTACGCAACACCAAACAGCGGCGCTTGCCTGTTTTCCTGCACGCTATAGCAAACCAATTTAATAACAAACCAGGAACTTGCGGAAATTCAAAAGTATCTATCAAAATAGCATCCTATTAAACCCTTCCGCCTCCACCTTACAAAATAAAATATATAAAGACTAGTGAATCTATTGTTAAAGACGTGGGAGCTTTTTTGTGTGCATTTGTTTCTATCTGCTTTCGAAACGTTGGCAAAAATAGCGGCATTACCGTAACTGAATTAAAAACAAAAAATTGTAATGCTTAAAGCTCTCCTTTTTTATCAGAATTCCTTTGAAGAAACCCACTATTCAGACTTTCCTATAATCCCCTAAGTCCATCACTGGTGGCTGCACTGGTAGGTAAATCGACCACTCTGACGTCCTAGAAAGTTGTACGTGCCGCTGCTTCTAGACGAGAAAAGTGGCCCTGCGGGCCTGCTCAAAATTCGAAGTGGCATGGCGTGAAGTCGTTTCTTCGGTGCTTGTTTTGTAATGACTTCTGCGCGACATCGCAACATGCGAAAGCGTTTATACTCCGCGTGCCTATCTATCAGCATCTTTTTTATTTCGGATTATAGCAGCGCGCTTCAAATGTAGCACTGCAGTCTCAATGGACCTCTTTCCGAGAAGTGTTTTGCGCACGTGCCAGCGCCGGATGCCAAGAGGCGGAAGTCGGCACGAAAAATCAAGGAAATTCAAAAAAAGGCTGTGGATCAGCGAGTAAAACACGTAATTAAAGCACATATATAATTGTGTTACACAAAAAATAAATTGGACAGAAAGAAACACGACGTTTGGGTGGACGCCACGGAGTGTGACCATGAAACGATTCTGAAATCGAATTTCATCCACCGATCGTCGTAAAAGGTGTGAAAAGAAACACACAAACATAAAAATAACAGAGACGAAAAAATTCTTCGCTATAAAACTTTCAAAAGAAAGCAGGGCCCGTTTGCTCGAAGCGCTAACCACGGCTAAAGTTAGCCTCAGTACCTAGGAGAGGGATTTCGAAATCACGTGACTGGCTCGGTAGGGATACAAAGAAACATGGAGGTGCCCCGGTGAGTGAGCGCCGCTCGCTTCAAAACTAATATGTCGTTGTAGCTGCAATATCGGGCGCGTTAGTCAGTAACAAATGGCGCAGGAGGCTTTCGCTTTGCCTTACCTCGCTTAAATCGCAAAGCATAAGACAATGGCCTCGCCGCGTTTTTTTAGATAGTCGTTCGGTTCTGGGCATTACTAAGCCCTAACTACAGCGCGATAATTGCTGGCATGGCAACGTCGTTGGCAGGTGGATTGCCTTGACTCAATCGGCCGGGCATTGATAGCACACAAAAGCAGACAGTGTCCCAAAGGACCTTTTTTCCAAATTTCCCAAGCACCGAGGTGCAATGCTAAGAGGGTAGTTACACGCGTTGCACGTGCTGGCGTCTGAAGTAGAAGTTGTTCTAAAGCAAAATGTCTAAAAACAAAGTTTGCCTTGCACGCGCGTTCGTCAAAGCCTTAATGTGATTATTTACTTCGAATATTTTATAAGAGGAAGACCAGCGCGTGCGGACCATGAATTATCATCATCATCCGTCTCTGGTCGGTGCCCTTAGTGCCCAGGTTCGGCGGGCTCGCTCAAACAGTGGCTGCTGGTCATCGAGCTCTGTGCCGGAAAGGGCCGCCTCCCAGGAGGAAAAGGTGGGGGAAGAAATGGGGGTGATACCCTCACCGAGGGGGTGGGGGCATTCCCAGATGGAGTGGTACAGGTTAGGGTGATCGCTGCCACATCCCGGACAGGTGCCTGGGTACCGGTTGGGGAACCAGCGATGTCGCTGGTGGAGGTTAGGGAACGTAAACGTTTGAAGTTGTCGCCAGTCCGCTGCCTCTGCTCGGGATAGCTCCCGATGCGGAGGGGGCAGGACCCGGCGGGTTGTTCGGTAGTATTCCGTTACCAGGTGGTAGGTGTTAAGTAGTGCGTCGGTTGGAGTGTGGAGGGACTGGGAGTCCGCGGGTGTGTTTGGCTCTGGGTCCCGCTGTATCCTGATCCCATCCGACAAAGCCCGGTTCGTCGCTACCGCTCGGGCTAGTGCGTGAGCACTTTCGTTGCCGGATAAGCCCAGATGTGCAGGGGTCCAGATGATGCGGATGATCGGTATTTGTAACCATTCGGTGCTCATGGCGTTGATGAGGTGTGCTGTCCGTGGGTAGAGGGTGTTGCCCGCAAACGCTCTGCACGCTGCTTGCGAGTCGGTGATGATATTTATCTTATGTTTGAGGTCGGTGGTGTCTCTGCGTGGGATTGCGTGTGAGATGGCCAGCGCTATGGCCATCTCCTCCGCCTCCTGGATTGATGCGATGTTTGAGATGGAGCCCGTGCTGTGGCAGGTGCCGTCTCTGTCTGTCACTGCGATGGTTGCTGCTCCAGCTCTTTCCCTGTGGATAGCAGCATCTGTGTACCATGTTTGTGGGTCTGGGCCGTAGACTTTCTCTAAGGCCCTGACCCTAGCCTCTCTTCGCCCTGTGTGAAGGTCTGGGTGCATGTTCCTAGGGATAGGTGCCGCCTGTACGCGGTTCAGGATGTCCGGTTTCAGGCGCACTGGGGCGGCTGGCTCTTCCTGCGTGAGATTGGTGTAGCCAAGTCTGCGCAGCGTTGCTCGACCCGTTCGGGTGGCGCTGAGGCGTGTGAGCTGTCCTGTTCTTTGCGCTTCGACTAGCTCTTCCAGCGTGTTGTGGACCCCCAGCATCAGGAGTCGCTTCGTTGACGTACTTATTGGTAGACCAAGGGCTGTCTTGATCGCCTTGCGGAGCGAGGTGTTTAGCCAGTCCATTTCGGTGATGGTGAAGTTGTGAAAGGGCACATGATATGTGAACCGGCTCACAATGAGGGCTTGATAGATTCGCAGCGTATCTTGCTCACTGAGCCCCCTTTCCGATTAGACACCCGTCGGATGAGGTGGGCTATTTGGTCGGCTTGTCTGCGCAGGAGCTCCACGGTGTGTCGTGCTCCTCCGTGGTTTTGGAGGTACATGCCAAGGATTCGTAGGCGCTCTACCCGGGGTATAGGTGTATTTCCCAGCGTTAGGTCGATGGTCGGCGCGTGTTTGTTCAGTATTGAGCGTTTTCGGATCACCAGGAGCTCGGATTTTTCACTTGCGCAGGTTAGTCCTGCCGCTCCCGCGTAGTCTTGGGTGACGTTGACTGCTTCTTGCAGTCTGTCCTGGATTTCTCCCTCCGACCCTGTGGTGGTCCACACCGTGATATCGTCGGCGTAGAGGGCGTGTCGCAAGTGCGGGATGTCGTTGAGTTTGTGCGGGAGGCCCGCCATTGCCACGTTGAACAGCAAGGGCGATACTACTGATCCCTGAGGCGTCCCTCGTCCTGTTAGGCGAATGGGGTCCGAGCGGATGTCGCCAATCCCCAGGGTGGCGGTTCGATCCATAAGAAAGGATCGCACATAGTTGTATGCCCTTGTACCGCAGTGGGTCTCGGTGAGGTTGCGTAGTATAGCATCGTGCGAGACATTGTCGAAAGCCCCCTTGAGGTCGATGGCTAGCACCGCCCTCGCCTGGGCTTGGCTTTGAAAGTCCAGGACCTCTTCTTTTAGTTGGAGGAGGACATCTTGCGTGGAGAGGCGTGGTCGGAATCCATACATGGTATCCGCAAAGTACTCTTGTTCCTCGAGATATGGTTGTAGTCGTGACAAGACGACGTGCTCCATGAGCTTCCCCACACAAGACGTAAGCGAAATGGGTCGTAGGTTTTGAAGTCCCAGTGGCTTGCCAGGCTTAGGGATGAGTGTAATGTCCGCGTGTTTCCATTCCTCCGGGATTCTTCCTGTCTCCCAGACCTCGTTGAAATATCGGGTGAGCGCCGTAATGGAAGCGTCGTCTAGGTTGTGCAGCATTTTGTATGTGACTCCGTCTTTCCCCGGGGTTGTGGTGCGCGTAAGCTTGGTGAGGACAGCTTTTATCTCCGATTCTGTGAAGTCCGCGTCTAGCTGGCTTGGCTCTTCCGTGTAGGGGTACTCTGCGTAGTCGGGGCGTTGGCCGGCTGCGAGGTATCGGGATTCTAGTTCCTTCAAGATGGAGGGTTCGTCCCGCTGCAGTCCGTGCAGAAGTTTGGTCACGGCCTTGGATGTCTCGGTCTTGGAGCGCGATGGGTCCAGCAAGGACCGGAGGATCGCCCAAGTCCTAGCGGTCCCAAGCGTTCCACGCAGCCCGTGGCATAGTTGGTTCCAATTGCTTTCAGCCAAGGTGGTTGCGTAGTCTTCCGCCTTTTGGCTGAGCTCGGCGATGCGCAGTCGTAGCTTGCGGTTGAATCTCTGCGTCTTCCACCGCTTGGTGAGTCCTCGCCGGGCGTCCCACATGTGGAGGAGATGGGGGTCTATCGCTGGGGTGTCGATGGTAGTATGAACTTTCTTGGTTGCTCGATCAATGTCTTCATGGAGCCGTTGGGTCCACTCCTGGATGGAGATAATATCTCCGCTCTCGGTGCTCCCCCGTTGCTGTCTGAACTGGTCCCAGTTCGTGAGTCGAGCGGGTCGAAGCTTTCGTGTTCTACGGCCTCCATCGCACACCTCGGTCTCCAGGATGTAGTGGTCACTTCCCAGCGTTTCGTCCAGGTTGGACCAGCTACACGAGGTCTGCGTGCGGACTAGGGTTAGGTCTGGGCACGTGTCGCGACTAACGCTGTTGCCCATTCTTGTGGGGTGTTCTGGTTCTGTCATGATGGTAAGGTGATTGTTGGCGATGGCTTGTGCTAACCTGCGTCCCTTGGGGTTCTCCTTCACATATCCCCAGGTCGGGTGGGCCGCATTGAAGTCGCCCACGATCACCAGGGAGTTTTTCGGGGCTGAACCACTTGGATTGCATCGTGGAAGAGGGCCCTGAAGTCATCGGCCTTCTCGCTTGGGGCGCTATAGACGTTGAGCACGAAGAGGCTGGGGAGTGTTTTTTTCTTGGGTAGGATTTCGAGTAATGTGTGGGGAATATGTCTATGCTGCTCGAAGGAATGGTTTATGGCGGAGATGTGTTTTGCGACGAGGGTTGCCGCTCTGTACATTGTAGCCTCCGGGCCGCTATCCATTTGCATGAACATAGTATACCCAGAGAGGCTCGGTGGGCAGTTTGGTTCCTGTAGTGCGATAATATCCGGTGCAAAGTCTCTAGTGCCGATGTAATGCACGAGAGCGCCGCGCTTGCGCCTGTACCCTCTACAATTCCATTGCCAGATTGTTGTTGTGTGTTTCTCGGACGGGGTTAGTGTTGACGATGGGTGGGCTGTCGGTTTTTGGCTTGCCATATTAGATCTGAGGTGTGTGAGGGGGCTCCTGGGTCGTGGGGTTGGGCAGGATTTTTGCGTTGACCGTTGTTGGTGTGGGTGCGGTGTTGCTTGTGATTGCGACCATGGTCTCGTTGGGAATGGGGACCATGATTCTGGATTGCGCGATTTGGCGCAACTGAACTGTGAGTTCCGCCACCTGCTTCGTCAAGGGCTGGATGAGGGGTTGTATGATCTGCTGGAAGCGAGACTCTTGTTGTGAGATGATTTCTTCCGCAAAGCTGCGCATCTGAGCTTGTACGTCGTTGTGGATGACCTTGGCCAGCTCACAGACTCGCCTGTCAAGCTCACCCATCATCTCGGCTTGGAGCGCCTTCAACTTGGCGTTGGATTCTTCTCTGAGCTTTTCTAGGATTTGGGCGGACGTCGCTTGTGCCTTTATGGGGGTAAGCTCGCATTCTGATGTGGGGCTGGGTTCAGGGGGTGTGGGGGTGGTGGTGTGAGGGAAGGTGCGGGTTTGAAGGGGTGCGGCTCCGTCAACCTTACTTTACTCGCGGGCTCGCTGGGATCGGAGAGCTGAGCTGCCGGGACGGCAGGTGGTTGACCTGGTAATTCAGGGGGATTTCGGTTCCGCTTCTTGGGGTTCGGCGCCGGTCCTTGTTCCATCGCAGCTGCTTCCGCAGGTGTGGGATCCGTGATGGACGTGAATTCCACGCGCGCCATTGGGTTGTGGCTCGGCCGTGGTCTGGGTTGCGGATGCTCTACCTTGGTTGACGGCGCAGATGGCTTCTGACGCGGTCCTAACAGTCCCGTCAGAGGCCTGCGTTGTACTGGAGGTTGGCGGTTTAGCTGGCGACGAACGTGTGCCTTGTTGAGTGGCCCCCGCTGTCTTGCCGGACACTTTGGGTCGGTGGCTGGATGCGACCCACCGCAGTTGACACATTTTTCGTTGCAGTCATGTTCTTGGTCCGCTGATCCGGGTTTGCCGCACCTGCAGCATTTGTTCTCCTCGGGATGTGGGCAAACATCCACACGGTGCCCCAGGCCCAAGCAGGCGGTGCATATTTGTTCTCGGGGTCGGTGTGGTAGGCACCGGTATTCGGCGCCCCTGAAGTACACGTAGTACGGAACCTTCAGTCCCTCGAAGTTGATGATGGCCGTGTTTGTTTGGCCCATCATCCGTGCGCATAGGACCTTGACTCCCTGCGCTCGTATTTTCGTAGAAAGAATCTCGGACGTCGGTCTTGAATCCAAACCCGTGATCACTCCCCGGCACGAGTTATCTGGCAAAGCGATGTAAGCAAGGATTTCGTATTGGCGGCCGTTGATTGTGATAGCGGGAAGCTCTTGCACCCTGACCGCTACCTCGGGCTCAGGGGTGCTGACCACGACGAGATTCTGGTCGCGGCGTATGCGGATCTTGACCGTGTCGATCTCCGCTGCAGTGAGCTGGGCTGCGTCTATGAAGGCCATAGCGACTTGTTCGGCGCTCCATGCTGTGAAATTGAGGCCGTCCCTAGGTCGTACAATGACCTTGTGGTCATTCACGGGTAGCGGCGGCAGCCGGTGTATTGGGTGGGTCTTGCCGGCTCGTCCGGGCCTCCCATTCAGTTTCGGGGGTTGGGATTGTTGTGCCCTAGCCTGGGCGGCGGCCGCGGCATGTTCCGCGATACGTTTCTGCTTTTTTACCCGTCGGTTGACTACTTCGGTCCACGTGTAGTCGCCTGAGCTTTGTGGGGCCGAGTCATGCTCCATGGGTTGGGCGACGTATGTCGTCTTAGAAGGGGTTTGGGACCCGGAATTTTCTTCTAGGTCGGTGCTGCATTCGTCCGGAGACGATAAAGAGGCCATTTCGGGCGGGGCAGGGTTTGTTGAGGGCAGGACGGGACCTGAAGTTGCTCAGCCTAGGCGTGGTTAGGCTGAGCGGCCCGCCGCATAGACTTGGGCAATCCTATCTTCGGTTAGGCCTAGCGGGTGCGTCCCGCTTCGGATTTTCAAAGGGCCGAAAATGAAATTTCGGGAAGACCTACTTGCTGATATGTAGATATTTCGTGGTCCTGACGACAAGAGCAATCATTCGTTGTTGATTGTGGATCTCGGGTGTCGAACTCAACGAGCTAAGTAGCGCTGAATCGGAGGAGCGAATAACATACGTGCCGCACACTTAGATGTCCTCTTCTTTTCCTCTATAGAATTAGACTTCCAGCGTCCTCCTCGATGCATGGGTAATTTAGAAAAAGATCTATTGGGACGTTGTCTGCTTTTGTGTGCTATAAATACCCGTCCAATTGAGTCAAGGCAATCAGCATTTTAAAGACGTTGCCAACCAGCAATTATCGCGTTCATTTAGGCTTAAGAATGGCCAGAATCTAAAGACTATCTAAAAATGCGGCGATGTCATTGATGCATCGCTTTGCAACTTAAGTGAGAGTAAGGCAAAGAAGCGAAAGCCCTCTGCACCATTCGTCGCTGACTAACGCGGCCGATATTGCCCAGCTACTAACGATTTCCATTGCTCCAAATCGAGGCGGGGCTCGCTCACCGGGGCACCGCCATGTTTCCCCGCATCCCTAACGAGCCAGTCACATGATTTCAAAATCCCTCTCCTAGGTACTGCGGCTAGCTTTAGCCACGGTCAGCGCTTCGAGCAAATGGGCCCTGGGTCCTTTGCGCGCCTTCTTTCGCTTTGAAAGTTCTCTGTTTCTCGCTGCGATGCATCCGAGGAAACGCAGCACGTCAGCCGAATCCACGTCGCCTATCGGGTGAGAGCGTACCTCACCAGCACTGCGATCATAAACAATAAATACCCGGCGAATGTTTCCTAAATGTTTTGTCGAATAATATTCAGATCCGCATTTTAGCAGCATAATTAGAGATGTGACAAAAACTGCCAAATTTGATAATGCTGAGAGCCAAAGCGCCATCTCTAGTGTGGTAAACATGTGGTAAACGAAGCAACAAAAATACCCTACTGTGCTTGCGCAGTAGGGCAGGCAACGTCGCTCAGTTACTTGGTCAAGACGAGCAACGAGCGTTCATTTTTCTACGTGTTCTTCTCGCGCGTCCCGACTTCAAGCAGCAAGAAAAAAAAGTTAAAAGTACTTGAAACAGACCACGACGAAAAAGAACGCTGTATCCACAAACACCCGAGAAAAGCTACAACGGCCACGAACCCACCGACCCCGACCAAGCTTGATCTTGGCAGAATATAGGCCAAGCAGGCACTCCGACTCGGCGTAGCGCTGCTTCAACGCTGCGTGTCCAAGACTGTCTGTTCACGACTGGCTGGCGTGCTGAATGGAATATGCCCGCGACGACCTTGTGGACCCTCAGCGTATTACGGTTTGATCGCTTATCTCAATTTTAGATTAAGTGTTGAGCTGTTGAGACAATGTCGTCGAAAAAGGGTCTCTCGTCGACTCTATCTTCTTGTTTTGTGTGATATAGAGCTCAAATAAACGCCGTATGGATTATCTTCATAACGCGGTATGTACACTTTGTTATTAGAACGCGATTTTATTTTGACACGACTGCACGTCACTGTCGAGCTATAGCAGTTCCTTGGGAGCTACGTGCAATGCCGGTCTAACCTTCCTTTGCCAAGCGTCACGTCGGTATCGAGTGGCAAAAGTAAAAAGATCGGTCCCGAAGCGCTTACCAACAGCGCGAATACAGCACTTCCATCAAACTCGGGTCCGCTCCGAGTGTGAGCGAGCCATTAACGTATCTTTTTTAACATCGGCTCGCTCCTGAACCTCCGAGGCCGCAAAAAACGCCGCGGCAATTTGTTTTCCATCTACGTCGCTTTGCAAACGACTGGCCACGCGCCGCCCTTTACCAACAATGACGGTTCGGTTGACTTCCGGAATCTGCATCGGAAGACTCGCCGCGCACTTTACTAACAGGTATACCGG
>JAZHYW010060484.1:0-14484 GCA_037355805.1 Ixodes ricinus | reverse complement strand
AGTTTGTTGGCGATGGAGATTAGGCTCCTCCCACCGGCGACGGCACGATGCAGTTTCTCCACCGCTTTTTCCAGCATTGACAGACTGATGGTCAAATGTGATTTAAATTAGAAATATATCGTCTGTTCTTCGCGATATTTATGTGTAATTAGGAACATTATTGCACGCATATCTATTAGAGAAATACGGATTATAACCAACCAAGTCCTAAACAGTTAGAAGCCCGACGTTTAAAAACCGATTCGGGTTTTTATCAGGGGCGACTTTTTGCATATGGAGAACAGCAGCTTCTTTTCCATCTACAATGTGTCGTTTGCTTCACTCACTTTTTCTTCTTCAAGTGCCCTGGGCCGGTGACATACGCCGATGGCTAAAGGGATACTGAACCAAGGAATTTAGTGTCAATTATAAGTGGCGCACGTTCTTTCCACAAGCCAGCAGCCGCCAGTGTGCGCGAGTAAACACAACAAAAATGACGTCAAAGACCTCCATTCGCGGTTAAGATGACAGTGAAATGTATGGGCTTCGGGCCAAAGGAGAATAAAGACAAGTTTTTCATCTACACAGTGGTGTCTGGAGTAAAAGGTAAGCGATTAATTGGTCTAACAAGCACGTAGCTTTCACTTGTAGAGATGAAAAGCCTGTCTTTATTCTCCTTTGGCCCGAAGCACACCGTGCGGCTGCTGGCTCGCGGAAAGAACGTGCGCCGCTTATTATGGACACTAAATGCTTTGGTTCAGTATCCATTTAAGTACCTGCCGACCTATTTAGCCCTACCTATTGAAACGTCAGGATTCTAAAGGAACTTTTTCGGTGAAGGCCTGTATTTCTCAAAACCTAACCAGATGGAGTTCCGTCAAACTTGTTTACGTGTAAAACCTGCATTTTTACATTTATTTTTGCACTAAGCCGTCTTGTATGGGGATATTTAGAAGAATACCATTGATAATCTCTCTTTCAGCACATTTCGTATGTTTGCCTTTAGATCTATAACGTGAGCACACATTCCTTTTTGGAGTAGCCCGCAACCCCGTGTTTCCCACTGCCGAACAGCGAACAAAAAAGCGCGTTCTGCGGTCTCAACGGATGGCGTATTCTCGAGTATATCATCCTCTCGTGTCGGTCTCAAGCGGTTATGTGAACTTCATGCAGTCACATTTATTGATGACAATAAACATATTTTATTGTTGCCTGAAGACTTGACAACATAAATAAAAGACCGATCATTCTAAAGGTATACATCATAAATAAATGCACCCCAAAATTATCTGATATATGCTCTGCAATTATTTTCTGGCGTTTTTATCCTTGTTGAGCACGTCTATAAGTGATTTGGCAGAACTTTAAACAAATGTTTTATTTCGAAGCTGATTTAACTATACATATGTGTTCCTGACACATATTCAACTTCTCAAACATACAGAAGTATGCTGCTTTGTGTTATGTGATGAACAAGAATTTTATATTTTAGTAAAAACCTGAGACTGAGGTAATGACAGACGACGACAAGGAAGAGAAGGAGACGTTTTGAGACGAATTGAGACGTTCACCTTCTTTTCCTTGTCATCGTCTGTCATTACCTCAGTCTCTAGGTTTTCACTAAAATGTTTAATATACACCAGCTCACTTGCGCCCTTACGTTCTGCTCAATAATTTTATGTCTGTGTGGGCTGGACGAAAACAAAGTCCACAGGGGCGCGTGGCGGAACTATGATGATTGCGCACGCAGACCGCCAGGAAGTGACCAATTAAGTAGCTGTAATGTCGAGCAGAGTATAAAATACTACCTTGTTCTATTAAACAAAAAATATAGAACTAAACAAGGGTGATATTTCTTTGCAAATAGAATTGACCGGCATCTTAACAAGAACAAACCTCAAACGCCAAGCTTATGTCGAAAATGTTCACTTCGGTACGCGACATTTTAGGCCAGATCATTCTGAGTACAAAGAACCATCTTTTCTGCATCATTATTCGCCTGCATCACGGTGCTGAGTGTAAACAATATTGGTCAGGAAAGCAAGCGTTGTGATTGCCGCTCAGTGTTTCTAAAAAAGGTAGACTGAAAGGGTTTGTCCTAAAACTTTCCTGGCATTTTGAATATAATATTGCTTTTAGCTCAGTTGCGTCGTCATCATATATATTGTTAAAGGTATTTTTTAATCTAGATTTCAGGGTATATATGGCGAGGACCTGCTTATTTCATGATTTTATGTGCTGTAAATTATTCCTAGGTTCAAGAGCACAGCAGGATTATACTTTTGATATTGCGACGCAAAGTTGTAGTATTAACGGGTATTTTAGGCGACCTACCAAACTGATAACTTTTAGACTCAAGTAAAAGATATGCGATTGAGGTAAAAAAATAGATTGTGAGTCCTATATATTAATCTAGATTTATTTTATTGTTTCACTGAAGATAAATAACGCAATTTTTTTGTACCTTAAAATAAAGGTGCATTCTACGAATGATAAAAAGCTATATAATACTCGTTTCACTGTTTAAATCCTCTTCGCTCCCCACACCGCATCTCCTTCACTATTGCAAATCCCTCCCTGGGCGACCCAATATGCCCCGACTGCGGGAGCTTCCCAAATACCCCTCATGTTCTATTGGAGTGCCCCTCCTCTCTTCCCTCCCGCACCAAAGCTCTTACACTCCGCCCCCACACCAACGCCCCGGACTCTGGTGAAGTGGCTCACTCCACCGGACCCCCTTATTCTTCCGTACCAGCGGGCCCTGGTCGATCACGTCCAGGCGACAGTGAAGAGACCCGACCATCAGGTCCCTACTTAGCGCCGGACAGGGCGTCAAATTGTTAATAAATGTTTAACACCACCACCACTGTTTAAATAGTGCCTAGTGCCAAAAAATCGCGGAAAATATATTTTTAGTTTTGCGGCTCAAATTTGTTCGAACCGGTTCGAACCGGTTTGAACCGTTATTTTTTGCTCCCCGGAACTTATGCGGAGCTGAACTGAAAGCCGTGAACCCGAACCGGAACCGGACCGATAAAAATGTCGGTTCGACACCGTGCCGGATAGCGCTGCTTAAACGTCTCCCGAACTCCGCGGCGTTTTAGATGTTGCTTTTTTTCGGAGTCACACTTTGTCAAGTGCACACAAACGTTCCTAACGATGTCATTACGAGTGACGCTGATTGACTTTTGCCTCAATCAATCGTGGGTGATAGAGAAATCTTAAAAGTTAGTTAACTGAAAACCGTTCTTACGCCAATCCTGTTCCTTCAATAGGGACGGAAAGGCCTGGGGCAAGAATGAAATGATTCACTTAGTAGTTCTTCATAGATCGTTGATCTCGCTTCTGAATTTCGGAACGTCCCGTTGTCGACGTGTTGACTGCTGGTCCGTTATCGCAGCGTAGGGGGCGCACACAAACTCTGGCGGAGTCTCTGCTCGTCGAGCGCACGATCTGCGATGTCGTGCCTATTTCGACTCCAGGCGAACATTGTTCGTTCGTTCTCGCTTTGGCAGTCTTGTGGAGGTGCCTCAGTGCATTCCGTGCATTGTGAGTCACCTTCGTTGGGGAAGCTAAACTCGAAAGGCACTGTCTCATTGTGTCCGTTCGTGGCTGACGTGACCACAAAGCCTTGAGTGGTGTCGGGGTTTGGTCAGTTGCCTCTCCTCCGTCCACGGAATTTAAGGGCGAAAATTGACCTGGTTCGTTATTACCACGAAAGAGATGAGTGCTGATTTATGTGCAGTCGCTGGTCAGGACTCATCGTCGTCTGATAACGTATCTTGAGTAGTTTTAAATTAGCAAAATGTCATGCGTGGGAAGAGGTGGAAAAAAAAAGACACTGTACTGGTGACACCGCCACTGGTACTTGCATCGACACTGAAAAAGTATTAGAGCCTGAATTAGGAAAATATCCACGAGTGAACTGAATCGTAGAATCGTCAGTTTCAAGATTAAAATCATTCTCTCATGCGACATAAAGTCCCAAAACCAAAGCATAATACAACAATTATTTCTTTTTACCGAGGTACAAAATGCGCCGTGACGGGGCAGTAAAAAATTATCGTACATAACCTCTGCGCGGAACAAGAGACCACCTGTCAGGGTAATCATTAGAACCAACATTAAAC
Source organism: Ixodes ricinus (assembly GCA_037355805.1). Classification (NCBI taxonomy): domain Eukaryota; kingdom Metazoa; phylum Arthropoda; class Arachnida; order Ixodida; family Ixodidae; genus Ixodes; species Ixodes ricinus. The sequence continues at coordinate 10,375 of JAZHYW010060484.1, read as the reverse complement.
AAAAACAAATAAAAGATAACACTTTTGATTTGTGCCTGCGGACGCCTTCCCAAGGGAAAACTATAAAAAAGGGTGTAGTACAAAATGGTCCCGGACAAAATGGCCCCGGATAAAACGGTCTCTGTCAAAATGGTCCCGGACAGAATGGTACCAAGCGCAAATCCGGACAAAATGGCCCCAAGTGATTTGTTGACACTCTGCGGGCTCTTTTGAAGTTTTAGTGAACCGCTACTCTGAAGCTTTATTCAACATACGCGTAATGTATATTTGAATGTACTTAAGGTTTTCGTGATATATTTGAGGAGACAACTAAGGACGCCAAAAAGTTAACTTAATAATAATAATAATAGCTTTATTTACCATGTATAAGCATGGTGGGGGCTGAGGAACAAAGCTGTCCAAGCAGCTTGACTGGTCCTCAGCCCCCTCAGGTACATACAGTGGCGAGAAAGACTGTTAAAAAAAACACAATAAGTTATATAATAATACAAGGTACTTTCATCATAACAATGAACAACAGACAACTATCTGCAATACATCAAACAAGAATAACACTTGCCTATAAAAGAAATCGGGAAGTTCTACACAAGAAAGGGAAAACTATCCAAAACATTGGAAGATCCTTCAACATAATATATACATATATACATATATATATATATATACATATATATATATATATATATATACATACATATATACATATATACATGTATACACACACATACATACATACACATACACACAAATACACATACATGCATACGCATACACACACATACATACACATATACACACACGTACACGTAGACATATATATGTGTGTGTTTTTATGCTTCGTACATTGCGCGAAGTTCACTATATGTGCAAGTGTACTAATCAAAATGAACGTGGTGATAGTTGTCTAAAAGGAATGGTAAAAGATAACGGAGACATTCTTTTCCTGGAGTTTAGTCGAGTTGTAGGGACTACCCAGTTCTCTTTGTTTTTTGTAGAGTATCTAGAGGTTTTTATTCGCAGTCGGGAAAGTTTGCGTATATTACTTATATTTATCTGTGTTTCTAATTTATAGCGAGCACTCAAACGATATCTGTATAGGTTGTGCGCCCTGACAACGCGAGAACGATGAAAGAAAATTGAACTTGGTGTTCCATAAGGCGCGTTATAGATGTGGCGAACATATTTCTTTTGTAATCAATGAATACGGTGTAGGTTTGAGGATGTAGTTGTCCCCCACACTAGTTGACAATAGTTTAAGTGTGAGTAAAACAGTGAATTATAAACAAGCAACTTAATTTGTGCGGGAAGGAGGTATCGAATGCGTCCAATTATGCCAGTAATTTGCGCTACTTTTTGTTAGCAAGTAGTTTACATGAGCGTCCCATAGCATGTCGGCGGAAAATATTACACCGAGACACCTGAAATTATCTACCTCTTCTATACGACGTATTAAGGAAGATTTCTGGATGTGTGGGAACAGGCTTGTTTTTGGGTCTGAATATAACCGCCTTTGTTTTTCTTTCATTTACTTGCATAGCATTAGCTTCCGACCAGTTCTCGAGTGTTTTCATTGTATTATTACATCGATCTATAAGTTCGTGAATGTCATGGCCAGAGAAAAATATGCTACTGTCATCCGCATATACTATAAATTTGGCTGTGTGGCTAATATTTACAATATCGTTAAGATGAACGTTGAAGAGTAGTGGCCATAATATGCTGCCCTGTGGCACACCACAAAGCACTGGTTGCGCCTTTGAGCGCATATTGTTAATCTGGACAACCTGTTTTGGATTAGATAAATAAGATTTTAGAAGCAATAAAACCCGTACTCGGATACCGTGGCAGTTAAGCTTTTCAAGCAAAATGTCATGATTTACTAAGTCAAAAGCCTTTGAAAAATCCACAAATACCCTGGTAAAAACGACGGCTTTGTTTTCGAATTGTGTGAGTATATATTCATTTTGTTCAAGTAACACTAGCTCACTTGATTTGTTTTTACGAAAGCCGAATTGGTGTGGCGTCAACAAGTTATACTTATCAATAAATCCCTAAAGTCTCGAGTGCAAAAGTTTTCCAAATACCTTTGAAAAACTGGAAGGATAGAAATTGGCCTGTAATTTCCCAGATCATTTCTATCTCCCTTTTTGTAAAGTACTGTAATCTTTGCTTTTTGCATTTTTGATGGGAAAACAGCTGTCTCTAGACAGCTGCTAAATATATCAGTGGGGATAGGCGCGATTGTATCAGCTACATGCTCTACAGACCGTATCTGGAGACCATGAATATCACAGCTACTGCTATTATTTAGACTTTTTGATTACTGATATCATTTCAGGCGCGGTGACCGGTTGTAGAAACATTGATTTGTCATTTCGAATGCTCAGATATTCGAGAGCAGCCGACGAGTTACCACGTGTAGTCAGGTTTGCAAAGAAATCATTAAAAGCGTCAGATAATTCGGCTCCAGACAATTCTCTTCCATTCACTCGTAGTTTCGAGACAGGAGCATGTGGAGAACCACGATGTAATAGTTCGTTTAGTCTGACCATAACAAGTCATGGCGATTGTTTTTATCACTTAAAGCAGAGGGTGGTATTCTGTCCGCGCGGATCGCAGCTTCTTTGTCAATTTATTTCGGTACTGTTTAAACGTCTTCAAATCATCAGGTGCACGAGTATTCAGGAAGCCTCTGTATAGTCTGTTTCTAATTTTCATTATTTTACGCAGCTCCGGCGTAATCCACGGCTTCCTTGTTTTTCGACTGTGTTTACGTTCTTTAATAGGGAAGTGGTCGGTATATAGCTTTTTGAAAATGTCAATAAACTTATCGTAAGCATCATTCGCCTCACTGAATGTGTCTGTTCTGTTCCAATTTTCCCGCAGCAATGCAACGCGGAAAGAATTAAGGGCTTTCTCCGGAATTGATTGGTATAGAATTGTAGTGGCCTTTGTTAGTTGCTACTTGAGTTCTTTCCACACAAAGGAACACAGGGAGATGGTCACTAACGCTGCAGGTTATAACTCCAGCCTTAGCGTACGACTGCAATGAATTTGTAATAAACAGATCAAGGACGGATTGGCATTCGGCTGACTCTAATCGGAACATATCATGTTGACAAAACCATTAGATGTTATTGCAGTGCTAAAATTCCTGGCAGATTGGCTATCGTTACTCATGTCGATGTTGAAATCTCCTCCAGCAATTAAGGTCTTTTTGTTTTCACCAACGAAGGCTAGAAATTGATCGTAGAATTTTAAAAATATTGAGATATGTTCATTAGGTGGCCGGTAACAAACAGAATAAACTGTCTTATCTGAACACAAAGATAGTATTTCATAGTCAGGCGTAATCATACTGCAACATATCAAGTAACTGATATTCAGCATTGTCGCAGAGCAGTAACGGATCGGTTTAAATAGTAAGTCGTATAGTTTAGTAACCTGAGCACATCATGTTCACTCGTGCTCCAAGTCTCAGTTGACATAATGGCAGAAAGCTTAAATGAAAATTCAGCAAAGAATTCTTCTAAACAAAGTACCTTGTTCCTTACAGACCTCGTATTTAAATGAATACATTTCAGAAAAGCAGGTGGGAGCCCAGACACAAGCTGGTCAACGTCACTCTGCAAATAATAGCACTGATCGTCGTTCATGGCACGTTATTTTCTCAAAAGTTCATTTACAGCGTACTCGCGTTTTCTCCGCCCTACCCCCCCCCCCCACCATTATTCTTCATCACTTGGTTCCGTGGCTTGTCTTTGCATAAACCAGAGCACTGTACAAAGCTGGAGCTTGGAAGTAGCGACACAAGCATACACGCGCACACTGAAAGCGCAAGGTAGCGATGTACCTTGCGATTGATTGGAGTAGCTGGTAATAACAGATGCAGGAAAAAATCGCCGAAAGCCATTAGTACGTTTTGTTTTCAAAACTGGTTGATTGCTTCGATAAGGTCGTAGAGTCGGTTTCACTGTGACATTAGTAGAACGTAGTATAGGTACGGAAGAAAATTTAAGAAAATTCGACATTTTTTATAATTTCAAATTTGCGCAATGGCCCTGCAAGGAAGCGTATGCATATGATTATTCTGACATTATCATGCACGCACTACATATTTACGATGGCGTAGATGCGATCGTGTATCGCTACTGCGTGATGCACGTTAGAGACCCTAAGCTAGCAGCTGCACTAGCAACATTTCTCATTTACAACTTAAACCAGTTTCGCCTTCTCCTCAAAGGCACACCGACCTTACACTGTATAAACACGAACGTCAAATATTTTTCGTTTGTGCAGTCGTGTCAGAGAGCAAAGTTTTCCTTTCAGGCTGATTATGCCAATAATATATAATATTATATCTTTATAGCCCGAAGAAATATACATCGATACAAACAGGTCCGGAAAAGCACGTGAGTGCTTGTAGGCGTGACCTGAAAACCAGCAGAGAAACTACTAACAATATCAAATATTGCAAAGCACCAAATAAACAGAAGAAAAGCAGTACTCCTTAACCCGTACAACAACTGAAAAATCGTAGTTATAACACCGATTTCTAAGCTCTTTTTGATCACTCCCAAAGACTGTAGACGTAAAAGTTTGTTAAGCAACAAATAAAGTAACGAGGAACGTAACAATACCGAACTCGTTTTCCGTAATTTGTGTAAACCCTAGGGAGGGCGAACCGCTATATTTTTCTCGCCACCTTTTGGTTTTTACAGGTGTCTTATACGTACTGTTATAATAATTTTTAACTAGTATTTCATAGATATATAATCTTTCAGTTGACAAACGCTCTAGCGAACGCTACAGCTTTTATTAATATTACTTTACGATTTCTTATTATAGACACAATATTTTATATATGGACTTGAATATTAATTTTATATTATACTTTTTTCTTTTTGGCCCACATACTGGCAGGCAATGTGTCTTGAACTGTATATGTAAACTTGAAAACGGTTTCCGTTTCATAGCTTAAGTATTCAGGAAAACAATTTTGTTCTATGTCGAATTCGCAGCAAGAACAAACAATCGACTAACCCCCGAAGAACACGCTAGTTATGTCTGAAAGTTTGCCTGAAACCATTTTGTCCGGCTTTAGGCTTTAGACCATTTCGTCCAGGGCCAGTTTGACCTGGACGATTTTGTTCGGATTTTATGGAAAATTACTTAAGTGCCTGACGAGGTCCTAGTCCGCTGTTGTTATACAGCCGGGGAAGTAAAGACAGAATGCAAAACACAGTGCGCCAATTAGGAAAGTGTGGTAAATCCTAATTCCAATAAACTACGTTTTGCAAATCAATCTCTTGGATGTGCTTACATCTATCGATAATTTCCTATCGGTAAGGGGGAGCACTTCGCCTCCACGAAGCTGCCGAAGTGACAGGCACTTGCTATGTGTCTGCGCAATTGATATCGGAGAAAAGGAAAGCTCTTGTGTGAGGTTCTTGCACCTCAAGGCAAAATGATTCCTATAAAATTCAAGAAAATAGACCACTCCGTCTTAGGCCAGGGGGCTATGCAACACGGCGGGACAAATGAACCGGCGCATCGTCACCTGCTCAGATTGGTCAGCGCCAATCCGCTGACCAACCACAGCAGGTGGCGACGTCTCGGTCCCTTCTGTACCCGCCGTCTTGCATAGCACACCTGGTAAAACTATTCGCACTTACAACAATGGAAGGAAACATTTTTATTTTTGTGTCCACCCCTCATAACTCTGACGTCGATGTTTCAGATCCCGGAAAAGTTGAATAACATAATGTTATTTTCTTACAGAAAAAGTACCCTTACGTGTGCAATACCATTTTCCAAGTCACGCATAAGCAATTAAAAAAAAGTTGAGGTTTTCGTGTTGTTTTTTGCCTGTGTTAGGTTTTCATTGCTTACACGTACCACAGTTCCACCCAGTAAATTAGAAGGTTGTTATTGCACGTGTCACAGTTTTTTTTTTGTCCTCACACGTCCTACTATAGAGAAGCATATAGAGTTCGAAAAAGACAATTATCTATTTGCGAAGAACCCACGTTAGAGAGAGAGAAACTGAAGATCCATATCTTCTGCAAGCACACCCCTATAATTTATTTAAATCGTCTGTTTTCTTTTCTTTTAATGCAAAGTGCTACGACAGAAAGAAAGGGGAGGATGCGAGGGAAAGAGGGGGCAGGGCAGCAAGTTAAGCACTTCTCCACTTTAGAAACAGGTACTGGCTTTCATGTCACGTCCCTGACGGCCTCCAGAGGAATTCCTGGCATTGGCGAACGGAGATGTAAAATTGGTTTAGTGAAAGCGTGCATCTCCAACATTTGCCCAATAGGCGCTATTGCGTGTAGCGGAGCTGCGCAACGTCTAAGGGTGTTGTATTGCCATTCCGACTTTACTCAAAATGAACGACGCAATCTTGAAGTCTCAGTTCTTTATCTACGGATGTCTCGTAGCAACTTTTGTTTGGATTTTGTGGACCTACTACAAGAAAGACTCTTCGAAGACACAGAAGAAGGTAAGTCTCGACGTCAACATCAGCTAATGTTGATGAATACGGGGGCCGTAGCGCACCACAAAAAACTAATTATTCTCTTAATCACTGCTCATTGGCTTAGTGGGAAGGTCACATAAGTGATCACCAGAAATCCATTGTGCTAGGTATCACAGCAAGCGTTTTCGCTTTTAATAATGAAAACATGATTCCCCAAAAATTACAATACAAATTTCATTATTAAGGTTATTTTCGAATATGCCTTTCGCTGCGCCGAAGAAAGTATTTGTTCTGATACAATTAAGAAACATTTTACAGCAAAACTGTATATGACTCGTTGGTCGGACTTTTTCGCGTCGGCGTCCTCAAGGGGGAAGAAAAACAAAAATACCTCAAGTGGTTGAAGCAAAAAGTGCATACATCACGGATACAATATACAGCACAGCATTGGTTTCAATAAAGAACAACCACAAAACAAGTATCTGAACCAGATAATTCACGAAAAGGCGCTCTTAATAACTATGCTAAGTACGTAGTGCTCTCCGCATGCGTTTTGCGGTAAAGATTACTGTTGCGCAAGCTGCCGCGGCGACGGCAGCTCGCGACGGGGGGGGGGTAGTGACGTCACTATTATATATACAAGAATCCGCCAATACTCCGTTTCACCTGAAGTCCGGATGCAGCTGACACTACGAGCTATCCTTCCCAATCCCGTTCCGTGGACGTATAGCCCGTCATACAGTTTCTGCGCGCCGCTGTGACCCCCTGTCTAAGGTCACGTGACGCTCACACGGCCTTGGATTATCTCCGATGGCTCGTTAAGGTGTATCCACACGACGGACCAAATTGCTGTTTCGGTCCGCGGGCCGCGCATCACGTGATCTTACGTCACCGGTTTTCGTGGTCCGCCGGCGGTCCGCGGCCCGCGCTTTTGAGAAATGTCAAGCGACTTTTCTCGCCCGGACCTTGGCGGCGGACCGCGGCGTTTTTAGTATAATTGAAGCGCTAAGTCTGGCAACAAGCTGGCTGTTGACCGCCAACTGTTGAAAACGAAGAAGACGAACCTTTTGTTGTGCGACGAAAAGAGTTGACTATGCAGACCAAGATCTTTCCTGCACCTCCAGGGCTTCATCCAGCATGCCCTTTTCGGTTCACTTAAGTACTCCTCGTCCTCAATAGTCAACGCCAGGGCCACCACGGCCAAACGTCTCTTTCGTTCAACCTCCATCTTGGCTCCTTACAAATAGCCTCAAAGCAGCTCGCTGCATGCGTTTGGCGGAGCTGTGAGGTCGAGGGTTAGACCGGCCCGTTCGCTCTGTCGTCTGCTCTTTTGGTCCGCCGTGTGGATGCTCATTGTAGCCGGGCGGCCCGCGGGCCGCGCATCACGTGATCAATCGGTCCGCGGCCCGGTCCGTCGTGTGGATACACCTTAACCTACGCTGCGCTTGGACGTACGGTGAAACTGAGTATTGCAACTGATCTCATTGTTGTTGCAGCACCACAATGGGTAGGCCATGCATAGTTAGGACTCCCGAGGAGCAGCGTGAATATACCTTTGCGAAAATCGCCTTCTGCGCGCTGCCATATTTGTCTGCTAGGCTGTGGAACGCCTTCTGAACCTGTGCTATACATCTGCAGTGACTATATATCAGACGCTGCGCATGCGTCTACATCTCAGTGACTCAGCATTTTTCGCCCGTGTGATAAGCGAAGCAAAGATCTGTACGAGGAGCGGCAAAGGGAAAACAAACTGCAATACGACCAGCGGCGGCGTGATGCGACCAGCGGCGGCATTTGGTATTAGCCCCGAGAAGTTCGCGTGGCGCCCCCTTACGGCGAAGCGGGGTGACGTCACGGCGAGGAGAGAATTTTTCCCCGACTCGCCCCGCTCGATCTGTGGAAGCTGTGACGACGCTAGCTGTCGGCGCGCACGTTTCTATTTGATTTTTTGGGGGCGTGTTTTTTGTAGCAAGTGTAAAATTTTATATGTGGCTTTATTGAGGTATGGCCTGTAGCTGCAGGCGAAGCTTCAACCAACATTTTAAGCCTGGTTGACAGAGCAGGCAACGCATGAATCACAGCTGGTATATGAAAATAAAGAGATATGGCTACAATTGCAGGAGCATCACTATAGATTTACATCTCACACAATAAATGCTGCTGATGGTCTGAATGAATTGGCAGGTTATGTATACTATTTTTTTTGTATCTCCGTTTTTAAACAAGATCGCCGAAGCAGAAAAGCTGCATGCTGCTCGAGCAACATGCTAAATACAGTCTGGGCCATGGGGAGAGAATCACAAGTAAGATAGCCCAAGTGCAGGGGCAAAGTAAGAAAAACAAGGAACATTTATTAAATACATTGCTTGCATTTGACCTTTGCTGGATTCGGATAGTATTTCAATGAACTACACGGGTGGTATCTGTGGACTTGTTTATATCAACCCTCAAGTAATGTATAACAAACGTAAACGAAGGTGCCTAGCTCGTTATTAGACCCTTAAGCCCTAAAATCGAGATTTTACTTAAATCGAATATTCCTGAAGCTAAAATACCAAAAGTTTTTCTCACGCAGACTGTCACTCTTCACAGGTTCCACATTTTCTGCTACTAGTGCTGCATCTACCACTGGACAGACGTTCGAATGCTTGCTTTTACGCCTGTTTTCCTCTGTTGTCAGAGAGTCCAGCTGTAGGGAGTTTGGAGGCTGAGGAAGCTTTTGGGGACCTGCAGCAGTGTCTCTTTTAATTGGAAAGAAATGACGATTCAAACTAAACGGTGTATTTTCCGAATACCCAAGGCTGGAATAAAGAATGTCAGGAAAAAGTATAAACATTCCAAAGTACGGTACTATTGCTGTGCATATTTCGGGAAGTTCAATACATATCATACAGGCAACTGGGGGCAATTCGGCCATTTTTGCTGCTACCATACAAACTAATTTTCAGTAATTGTGCATCTTCTAAGAAATATGCTTGCATATGTGTATAAACTATATAATTAATTCACGAAGAAGCTGCATTTATGTAAAACAACCCTGTTCCACGAGCACTTCAAAGATCATCCAACGCAGAGCCTTTAAAACATCTGAGAACCAGCGCATGCAGAGTGGCAGCGCAGAGGCGGGGTCATGAGCTAATTTGCCGACCACCCAAAAAGGCCCATGATATAAATGCCACTTTAAATGCCTTGAAAGCGGGATGTAATATTGTCCTAAATCATGAACTTGCAAGGAACAGAGATTCCAGCGTCTGAAACACTTCACCGACCCCTCGCAAGATTGCCTTGTGTCGTGTGGAAAGACGGGGAGGTTCATCGGCGGAATCGCCTCTGCCGATAGCTTTCGGGATTTGTAACCCCATGTTAAAGGTAAAAGGGACAAGCAGGCTTATAAAATGTACGGAAGCACGTCAATATCGGCCTAACTCAACGTCTTGTTCACCGGATAAACGAGGTCCAGCTCCTCGAAGAGCTTGCGGCACACGACGCCAAACCAGGAAACCGGTGCTGGGAAGCGAGCCGATGCGACATCGCGGAGCGGAGTCCTCCGCCTGACGTCACGGTACACCTCACCCAATCAGGGAGCGGCGACCGCAGCGACGCTTGTGTTCGCTCTCGGGGCTAAGAGTGCAGTGGCCAATCGTTGCAGGTGATACCACAGCTACGCTGGCCAGCCAGCTTCACAGTTTGGACTGGAGCCCCACATTTCTATTTTAGATTAACAATATTTTTTAATGCGAAACCATTAACTGTCCCATGGAAGGAACCGAGGTCATAACAGCTTTGAAACCACGCCAAACGTTAGCAAAACGGCACCTAAAATCCTCTTTCCCAAGTGAAACCAATTTCTGATGGTTTATGCTCCTATTGGCTGGCGCGCGTCATCAAGGAACGAGA
>JAZHYW010060476.1:0-60104 GCA_037355805.1 Ixodes ricinus | reverse complement strand
AGATCAGCGGCGCTTCGTTCAGTTACATGCTGTCTGGGCACTCGATTGAAGCTTTCTCTTCTGAGGCCAGTTTAAACAGCTTCAGTTGACTTGCATGGGCTGTTGTCGTGTACTGGCTGTTTCTTGGATGTTCGGAAGGCATGTTGCTTACGCGGTAGGTATCCGATGGAAGTACCTCCACAACCGTGTAGGGTCCTCGGTACTTAGGCTGCAGCTTGGTGGACTCTCCAGTAGAAACAGGTGCTCGTTTCACCACCACCACGTCACCTACTGCGTAGTGGAGCGCGTCACAGTGTCTCTGGTCATACCGTCGTTTAGCGCTAGTCTGAGAATCCAGAATCGCCTGCCTGGCTTCCTCCCGCAAATCGTGGACACTCCGTTGGTGTTCTGTGTCAGGTGGGACCAGTTCTTGGAGGTTGCTTCCTAACGCTGGCACAAATCCATACAAAAGTTCAAATGGGGAACGGCCTGTTGTTTTGCTGACAGTGCTGTTGATGTCTGCTTGTACTTTCTGCAGATGATGGTCCCAGTCACGTTGGGTTTGGTACTGTGTTGATGCTGCAACTGCTGGGATCAGTATTCGGTTGATCCGTTCGACTTGGCCGTTTGCCTGAGGTCGCTGTGTCGAAGTCAATGTGTGCTTGATCCCTCTTGTCAGACAGTAGTCCTCAAAGTCTCTTGAGGTAAAGCAACTTCCTCGGTCAGTTATGATCCGGCGAGGGGCACCGTAGTCGCAGATGAACTCGTCCAGGAACCTGAGCACATACTTTGTTTCTGTGCTGGGGTATGCACGTAGCCGAACAAACTTCGTGAGGTTGTCGACAAGCACCAGCAGGACGTTGTTGCGCTGTGTACTCTTCACAAAAGGACCCAAGTGATCCATGTGGACGATTTCGAACGGTCGCAGACCTGGTCCGATAGGGTTTAGCTTTCCCTGCACCTTGCCACCTGGTTGCTTGAGGAACAAGCATTCGATGCACTGTCGCACATGTTGCTTCACATACGCCACCATTCCGGGGAACCAGAACTTCTCGCGGATTTTAGCCACAGTCTTGTCAACAGCGAAGTGACCACCAAAGTCGTGGAACTTCACCGTGATGAACTTCCGCATACTTCGTGGGACCACGAAAAGCTTCCGTGAGCTTGTTCCGCTTTGGAGCTGGTAGTACAAGATTCCCTGGCGCACTTCGAAATTGTGCACTTGAGATCTTTCCGACGAGGTACGCTCACTTGTAGGTTTGTGCAGTATCTCAAGTAGAGCTCTCAACTCTGGGTCTTGTGCCTGAATCATAGCCACCTTGTCTTCAACCGGTACTGTGTAGTAGACAGGTGCGATGCACATTTCTGGGTTTTTGTCCTCATCACCATCTGCTGTTAGCTCGCGCTCATCACTTGGGGCACGGCTAAGCGCATCCACATGCTCCATTTGAGTTCCTGGTCTGTGCCGTATGACATAGTCATAGTCACACAGTTCTTCGAACCAGCGGGCAATCTGAGGTTTCACGGATTTCCATGTGTTTAGGTACAGCGTAGCACTGCAGTCTGTGACGATAGTGAACTTCACTCCCAGCAGGAGACAGCGCAGTCGTCCCACTGACCACACAACTGCCAAAAGTTCCAGTCGGCTGGAGTGATACTTCTGTTCCGTCTCACTTGTACGGCGGCTAACGCAGTACACCAGGTTCCAAGAACCTGTATCCCCCTTTGCAGGAGCATGCCTGCAAGTCCCTTGCTGCTCGCATCAGTGTGAAGCTCGGTCTCCTTACGGTGGTCAAATAGTGCCAGCACGGGAGCTGACACCAGCTTCTCCTTGAGCTTGGTGAAGGCTTCATCTGCCTCTGGGCACCACTCGAAAACTGCTCCGGCTTTTAGCAGCCTATGCAGGGGTGCGGCGATGCTTGCATGTTGCGGTACAAACTTTCGAAAGAAGCTCACGAGCCCCAAGAAACGTCGAAGTTCGGTCGCACTGGTCGGCCTGGGCATGTCGATGATCGCCGAGAGTTTTCTGCTTCCTGGTCGGATCCCCTGAGGTGTCAACACCACTCCCAAGTACTCAACTTCTGTCTTCCCAAACTCACACTTCGACAGTCTCAGAGTTAGACCGGCCTTGGAAATCGTGTCCAACACCTGCTGTAGCTTCACCAGCATCTCTGGCCAGTCCTTGGCGGGTACCAAGATGTCATCTAGGTAGCAGGTTGCTACATTCCAGCCCAGTGGTCCTAGCACCCTTGAGATCATTCGTTGATAGACAGGAGGTCCGTTAGCTAGCCCAAAGAATAGACGCAGGGGCTCGAAATGTCCATCTGGAGTTGTGAAAGCAGCCTTGTGGATTTGAAGGTAAACATCTTCGACAGACGTCTGTCTGGTTGGGAAGTGATAATGGAAAAATAATTGACTCCAACCAAAAATTAAACTTGGACCGAACGTTTCAAAACCGGTTCGGTTCCTTCTTCAGGGGCGATTGATCTCGTGCGTGGGAGCAGCCTCGTCTTCTTTGGTGGTACGAATATCTTCTAATGGCGCTTCCGCCTTGCCATCAGTCTTTTCCTAATCACGTGTCGTAGTCCACTTACATACGCCAGCACAAGAACGATGTACGAAAATTCGACATTGACGAGAACGCAGTGCTCTTGCGGAGCACTGTGACACTTGTGACCATCCGATAGACTTCGCGAACGCGTCCGTTCTTGATGTTGAAACCAATCTCCGAAAAAGACATCACCTTGAATCATGGCACATCCAAAATACACCAGGAAATATCAACAGATCTAAGGGTACCTTACCATCTGTTTATGTTAGTGGACTACGACACGTGATTAGAAAAAGACTGGATGGCAAGGCGGAAGCGCCATTATACTTCGTCTCACCTTAGCATGGACTAACCGCGAATGCTGTGCTAGCGCGAGCGGCTAGCCTTGACTGCCTTGACTGGAGCACTCGCTGCACGAGCGCTCGTGCAGCCGCCGAGGCTTCATTCGAAGCAACTATCTCGCGCTTTTAGCACGCGCGGCTAACAATAGTCCATACTAACGTGAGACGAAGTATAGAAGGTATTCGTACCACCAAAGAAGACGAGGCTGCTCCCACGCTACGAGATCAATCGCCCCTGAAGAAGGAACCGAACCGGGTTTGAAACGTTGGGTCCAAGTTTAATTTTTGGTTGGAGTCAATTATTTTTCCATTAGCCTTGTGGATGGACGATTCATCCATGGGGATTTGGAAGTAACCATGGGCCATGTCTAGAACACTAAAGAGAGTGTTTCCAGCGAGTCGGTCCAATACTTCATCAACCCGTGGCAGTGGAAAGCTGTCCTTCACGGTTTGGGCATTCAGGCGACGGTAGTCGACTACCATGCGATATTCACCAGTCTTTTTCTTCACCAAGAGAACGGGGCTACTGTACTCCGAGTTGCTGTCGCGGATGAGGCCATTAGCCTTGAGGTCGTCTGTAATCTTGCGCAGAACCTCGCGTTCACTCCACGATGCACGGTACGGCGACCTTTTAACAGGCGCACTTCCTGGCTTTTCTTCGATTTTCATCGTAACCACATCCGTACGTCCCAGTTCAGTCATGTTCTGCGCGAAACATGTTCGGTGCTCGTTGATGACTTGGCACAGCTCACGTCTCTCGTCTTCGGTTATGGTGGGACCAACATTGACCTCTTCTGCTGTTATCGGTGCGAGTCTCTTCTCCTGTTTTCCAGGCTCGCTTTCGATGACCTGCTGCAGCACGCTGTATACATCAGGTACGTCAGGATTCATCGGTGAAGACTGGCATCGTGACACGACTTGTCCCCTCTTCAGAGTGACGTCGCAGTCCACAGCACCAACGACGGGGATGTCTGTCTTGCCTCCTCTCATTTGGCAAAGAATGTCGATTTCCCCACCCGTCGAGAAGACGTGGGGTCCCTCAGTCGTCTCATTCCCAGTCGTAACTGTGACCCACTGGATGCAGTTCTTTGGGACTGTCACAGTCTCTGATGCACGAAGCACTACTCTGTTGTCGTCCATCTCCACGTGAAAATCCTGTAGAAATGGATAGCGACGCTCATCCACCAGTGCAGTTTGTCCATGCTTCCTGATCAATACAAGGTGAGGGTGGTCAATGATGTCAGTGCCTATAATCACGTCGGGTCCAGTGAAAACGTTGTCTCCGACAACGCGCATTGTGGTCTCATCCACCTCGTGCTCATCGCAGCGAATCTTGACACGCACCTCGCCCAGTGACATGCACTCACCGCCCACTCCTCTTAGTACTTCTGTGTTGCCTTGAATCTCTTTACCAAGACGCTTGGCACACTGCGCCTTCATGAGACTCACTTTTGCTCCGGTGTCCAGAAGAGCAATCACTGGCTCTCCCTCGATTTCAACCTGCTTGAAGCTTTCCGACGAACAGGTCTTGTTTTCACAACGCACTGTGATCACTTGTGGTGCATCCGACTCACGTTTGGGGCAGTTTCTCGTACCATGACCCTCTCCTCCGCACCTCGTGCACACTCGTGGTCGAGGGGGTTTGTCACAATTCTTCGCGTAGTGTCCCAGCCTTTGGCAATTGTAGCACTTGACTCCGCGTGTTGTCGTTTTGTTCTGTTGCGGCACGGACGGTAGCTCTGCTGATGGCTTGGGTCTCGAGGTTCCAGTTGACGCGAACTTCGCATCTCGGTTCTTCTCGAAGTGCTCGTAGCTTTTTATGTCACGCAGGAGGTCGTTCACAGAGTGGTGTGTTCGATTCCGCATAGCGTAACTCAGCTCTCTCGAAAGTAGTCCTGTGATGATCTCTTCCTTCGTTTCGTCCACGTTAAGCCCGAGACGAACGCAGAGTTTTTCTTTCTCGCGAACGTATGTTTCATGGCACTCGCCTTTCCTCTGGACTCGTTGCTCCATGATCCGCCACTGTTCCGTCTTGGTTGGTGGGCGCACGAACGCGTCCCGAAACGCGGCCTCCCAGGCAGACCAGGCTTTGCACGCCATACCCGTTGACTGCTGCCAATCGCGCGCGGGTCCCGACAACTTGAGCTTCGCCACAGTGATTTTCTCGTCGTCGTTCCATCTTGCCAACTCGGCGACCTGGATGAACTCCGTGATCCACTCGTTGGCCACGATATCACCCTCAAGTCCCGTGAACTTGGAAACCGCTGCCGACGCATCCGGAGCCACCCGCATGGCGACGTCCGAAGGCGCTGGTCGACTCATCTGCGACAGCGTCAGGCGTTCGAGGAGTTCTTGATTCTGGCGCAACACTTGAGCCATCATCTCCATCACGGCCGGAGCATTGTCCTGAACTGACGGGTCGGGCTTGACGTCCTTCCTCGACATCGTAGGTCACTCGTGGTCTCACTGCGACACACGTGGTTTGCGGTTAGGCTTCGCAGCGTTGTTGTTGTTGTCGTTGACGAACCACCGGAACTCGTCGCCGATCGATCATCGATGTAAGCGGTAGTTGCATCCCACTTCTGATTGTAATAGAAAACTGGGTTTATTTAGGAACAGTTGTAAAGCGTACAGTCGGCACGGAATGAAACGCGAACACTGGGTGCATGGTTTTCGCTAGATGCTGCACCACTTGAACCAGATGGGAGCTGCAAGAAGATGGCTCCTCCTTCGATGTGTTAGACTCTTGCTCAGTGCATCCAAATGTTCGGTGTTGCGTTCTCTAGGTGACTCAGCGTGGGTCGAAAACCATGCGCTCCTTGTTCGCGTTTCATTCCGTGCCGACTGTACATTAGTACAAACTCGGAAACTTGGGTGCGAGCCGGATGCCCATCCGACCGCCTCGAAGGTCTCGGTAAACACAATATGGCGGATACTTAAAGGGTGATTAAGGCGGCGGTCCCACGGCCCCAACCATAATACCGGTGGCAGCTGTGCTAACGCTCCTGTTTGCGGTGCAAATGTCGCGTCGTTGCGCGTGTTACGTATTTCGTTCTTATTGCAAATAAATTGCCAATTAATCATACCTCTTTAGTGCAAAATATGATACGCATGCTTTAAAATCTTAACGCACAATAGGAAAACAAAAAGTGCAAGCTTCGATATTTTTCAAAGACATACCTCTTTGCATTCCAAGTTTTAGAACTTGTAATGCATCCAAGACTGTACCGTTCTTATTTTTTTATTAAAAGAAGAAGGACTAGTCTAGTTCCCTGTATACGTTTTATTCTGAATTAGCACACTTACATTTTTTAATATTTATTCAAAAAAGAGCCTTTTTTATGCAATTTTGAAGTCTCGTAACTCAGTGTCACATCATAACGCAGCAACGACATTTTAAGGGCATGCTCCTGGTAAATATCAGGAACTCCGCATACAAAATATTAGAAGTGCAACGCCACCCGTTTTTGTAAACAGAACTTTATTGTGATAAATTTCAAAGAATTCCCTTAACGCGTTCTTGGTTTTCTCACACAGCGTTCTGGCATCTGATCTAATTTTGTTTTAATTGTATGCTAGAGGACTGAGCTGGTTTACCTGAAGCGTGATTTTTTTGAATTCATATTCAGATTTGTTTAAAATAATTTTAAATCATGGGACTATTTTGAAGCTCGACTCTGTACGCAAGAAACCGGTTTCGAGGAAGAGGACAGCTATTTAAATAACGATTCTTTAATTAGAGTTTTTGTCGTTCTAATTAAAATCACTGCCTATGATTTTAATTATTTTAAAGCATACTAATTGTCCTTAATAATAAAAATAACCTATGTTGTAGCAGACGTCGCGCACTTGCGCCATCTTTTGCAGTGGTGAAATTCGAGGTTGAAGTTCAGGCAAAGTGGCGCTGATTCTGTCCCTGACGCAGAGGATTCTTTATCAAATGTTTCCTCGCGCTACTTCCTCGTTCTTGCAGTGAGTCCAGTTAATCTTGCAAGAAAAAAGAAGAAAACGAGAAGCGCGTCACAAGGGTCGCGAGCAAGTTTTCATCGAACCTAGTGCCCATAACATAGCTATTCAATGCCACCCACCATGTTCCGACACCACGAAAGGTGCAAATATTGAACTCCATCTTATGATGACGACGAAGGGGAATTTCTTTCCCTTCACGACAAGATTTTTAACAAACAAATTTTTGTTAAGGTTCCAGCTTTCCAACTGCGTTGGTTCTGTTTTGTTCGCTATCTTGCAGAGATTTGAGATTTTCAGTTTTCATGTTACTTTACTCATAGACAACTTACAGAGAGCGTTATCGTGCAAAACCGCAGTGGCTGGTACGGAACACAGCCAGTCATCGTGACTCAAATCTGAGGCTCAGGAAAAGGGTCTAATAAATCCCTTTTCCATGAAGTGCTTTATCAAAGACGTTGCACAGTGCGAAACCCTCACTAAACCGTCTTTTCTTTGGATTAATTTTTATTATATTTATTCAAATAAGAACAGTGTAAAACGATCAACTTTCATGGTGTTGGTTTAACAATGCAACGACTCCAAGCTTCCACTTTGCGCTTTACACCAACCACGACTCTTGTCCTTTGCAGCAAGTCATAGGCAGCGGGTCCGACTTGCTGGAAACAGCGTCTCAGCTGAGACTGTGGGAAAGAAAGCAATGCCAAAGCCGAGCTCGAGCTGAGCGGGATTCAGCGGCGTCTCAAGACAGTCGCGTCTCAGCAGGACGCTGTTCTAGCAAGCCGGCCCAGGATCACAACTCATGGAGTTTCCTCGCGCTTCTCCTTCGTTTTCGGAGTCCGGCAATGAGTGATGCGAAATGAAATCAAGCCAAGTTGCTCAGTGCTGCCCTGCCATGTTCTTGCATGACAGGGCTAGAGAGCAGTTTCCTTGTGGCTCCTACTCGCCGAGGAGCAATAGGGATTCTTTAGCCGCGTAGGGGTGCGACCACACAACCATGCTAACGCTGCCTGAGCCATCCTGAACAACTGTTCCCCGACAACTGCGATTAAAAATGTGTGCAATTAAACTTGCTTGGAAATAACTCTAGTGAGCCGATTGAAATCAGTTTCGGCTTACAATAATACAATGCTTGTCTATACAAATTTGTTTCTTAAGGAGACGAAGAAGACGTGTTCACATAAGCTTCCTGAATGCAGCTGGCCTCACCACCTGTAGGTCTAATTACTCTATAAACTTATCCAACTCAATCCCAGGAGCAAGAGGACAACACGGTGAGGAGGACGTGACTCTCAGAGGAATTAAAGGCTGTAGGATCGGTAGGGTTACGGCGACCCATCAAGCTGCCGCCGCAGAGAACAACTACTCCCGGTGCAAAGGCCGTAAGATATCGCACCTGTTCACTCTAGCCCGGCCATTGCTCTTCAAACTGCTGAACGAGGCAACGTCCACTCACACAGGGCGTTTGCTTATGTTTTCCTACGTTGCGGTGTAACCAGGTCTGGGCACTTGATCTAATAACCTACCAATGAATCAATTATTGATTTAATCGCGATTAAATTTTAACCAGTTACTCCTTTAAATTTTGGCAGAGAAGAATTCAAAATTTAACGCTTTCACCACGCGCGTGTACAGTACACCTGTATGAAAGCAAACTTTAGGTGAAATTTTGACCTAAAGTAAACTGTAGGGGCAGATGTGGACTCGAAGAAGTGGAGAAGGTTATATGTGCCCCAGCCACTTCAACGCCATGCGATTGTCCGTTTAGCGCAGCTGAACCTATAGGCCTATTACTAAATTACGCAACCATCAAGGAGAATGAGGGATGGTGTTCCACGCGCCGCACGCATAGCGGCTGCAGCGGTAACTGTCCCAACATTTAACGGTCCCTAAAGAGAAGGCCTAAAACAAATGGCATCTTGCACGCGTTCGTCAACGCTTTAGTTTGGTTAGTTACTTCGAATCTTTTATACGGGAAGGCGTGCGCGTGTGGCCCGTGGAACACCAATCCCAGCAATCTCCTTCATGCTTGGGTAATATAGCAATAGGTACATTGATTAATTATTCGATTAAAATTGACGCCCAGTCCTAGTTATAACTTAGTCCGCAGGACATCTGTGCTTCATACGTCGCATGCAAATCTACTCTTTGAACTGCGATTCTATGCCTCATTCGAACCACGAATGTCCCGTAAACTTCGAACTTTGCGTGTTCTCGCGCAAACGAAACCATAACGAAACCGTGGGGCCGCCGTGGAGTCCGGGAAGCGTGCCCGTCTCGCACCCCAGGGGCCGGGTTCGATTCCCATCCAGACCGAAATGTACTTCAGTTTCTTTCCAAAGCCTATTCATTTACTTTGTTTACAGGAACCTTCGTGAAAATTGTGACGTCAATCTGAGCATTTCTAACGTGTTTTTACTCTTTGCGCCGTCGGCCATTTTTGGTATTCATCCGTTCTCAGTCATGCCGCGGACGCCGACGCCGGATTTTCGCGTAGTGGGGAAAATAATCTTTTTGCATTAAGAAGTCTTCTGACCAGGCCATGAGCCCCTTTTACAGCATTCAAGGGTGGACAGGACCAGTGTCAGCATGCAAAAGCAATTATACATAGAAATAATAAAATTGACATTGCTAAGCATCGTAGTCACAATAATTATTATCAACGTCATCAAAAGTTTCAGATACAAATAATTCACATCGACATCATTGAGATCACATTTAATAACATACAATGCCAGCGTTACTGTAAAATTCTCCATTTCATGTTGCATCTCCGACAGAAAATATATGTATATAAAGATACATGTGGAAGACGCTGGCATATTTTTTTCAGCATCAAATTATCAATGAGACCTAATTAATATTTAAGAAAAGATCAAAAGCTACTATACAGAGCTAACTTAAAAATCTACTGCCCTGCCCACAAATTTTAAGTTTAGGTTACTGGGGCTAATAAAATAAACTTTTAATATTTTCTTAAACATGCAGAATCATCGACCTCGGCGTACTATTTCAACAATATTGAGGTGGTTATTTACAGGCCGTGATAATTGGCAATCAAGTTTAATCAAATCTACCATCCAAATGATGACTGGTTAAATCAGTGCCACTCCTGAACACCCTGTCTTGAAAAAAAATGCTATTGCTTGTTTTATCGTAGATCAAAATGCACAAACACGCACACTAAAGAGCGCAAGGCCCTGGTGCAGCATGGTTTGCGCTTGATTTGCTTTGGACTGGGGACAAAAAAGCGCTTGTAAGACGTCGAGCTCCGTGACATAGTGTTTTCTGACTCTGTTGATTGGCCTCATTTTACCTGTTATGTCGGCTGCCTCCCGGTCTGCAACAGCAAATGAATTTAAACGTTTATGTCGTAGCAAAGCTCATCATGGCGATGAAACGCTGACAAGGCATATGCTACACATGTTCTTTAAGGTATTGATAACATTCTTCACTGATTGAGCGACCGTATTTTTAATTCTTGAACAGTTAAAACGACAGCTCCCGGCTTAGCTGGAGCCTCCAACGAAATCGCTTTGCCAACCCTGCAGCGCGGAACAAAGGCCAGCGTCAAAAGAACAAATTTTGCCCAGCCAGGCACTCTCGATCGGGTCGATGAGCTGGCTGGGCTCCGCTTCTATTGCCCGAACTGGGCAACTGCTGCAGCACCACTGGCACGTTTGCTGGCATTTGTGTGCCAGCGGGGCACACGCTGGCGGCCGAACGTGCATGCGAAGGCGTGCAGCAGAGAAGGAGAAAATTAAGAGCATGAGGAGCAACATCACTCGTCACGAGCTTGCTCTTTTCTGGCCACATGGATGAGCGGCCGCCATTCTAGCGGGTTGGAAGCTAATGGCTTGTCCATGATGGCCGGCCGTGGGACCGCCGCCTTAATGCTGACGCTAACATAGGGCCACCATAAAAACCAGCTTGCAAGGGAGATGTTGGAGGCCTTGGCTATAGACAACGAAGAAGAAACTGTGTGAGCTCCGCCTCAATAACCCTGCAGCCGCAAGAAAAGCTCTTTCTGAAGGGCGCCCTCTCTGCTAAGTAAAAAAAAAATAAGAAAAAAAACACATTTAAAAAAAATAATAAGCATAAGATTTAGTAGAAGAGGAGGACGATTTATTAATATAGTTGGTAGTCCAGCGATTGGTTGTCTTTTCCGTTTCTCCTTCCTTCATTGTTCAGCTGGTTCCACCCGTGATTACCCCTAGCTACAGACGAAAGGAGTCTTTATAGGATCGTGTATTGCCCCTGTCCTCAGCGATCTTTATCTAGCACACCACGACAGGTATTTAAAGGATACTTGAGATACCTCCAAAGCTATAAGAGTTTTTCGGTATGTCGACGAATATTTATTAGTTCTAGCTTTTGATGATCGCAACTTTACTACCATAGTGGCCGACCTTCTTGACTGTTTTAATATCTTTATGAGCCCTTTGAACATCACTCAAGAACTTCCGAACGAACGTTCTTTAAGATTAATGAATCTTCGACTTTATCCGGGCGCAAAGCCTTCTTAGCTTATCCGGAGCAGAGAGCACCACCTGGACTTGGTGTTTGTCAAAGACTCTCTTGAAGCTGTGCGATATAGGGTGGATGTATGGTACTACCGTTGGTTGGCGCCTTAAGTTCATAGTCTTCTCACGTGTTCTTTTGGGTTTTAATAAACCATCCGCAGCTCTTGACATGATGGAGGCGGAGTACCCACAAGTCTTTAGCCGAAGCACTTGCGCTTCGATGCTGTCCTCCTTAATGGATACAAGACTTCTTCAGTGCCGCAGTCAAACAGTTGGAAACAATGAATCTTTTTCTGAGTTCAGAGTGTGCCGAATTATATTGCAGTACTCGTTTCTTAGATTTTGGCGAATACATCCACCATATATGATTGGTTTGAATGGTGAGCCGCAAATCTAGAACTGGGAAGATGCTGTTGGCCAAAGGCTCGTGCGTAAACTGAAGCCCCTCAGCTTGATCAAGAAATATGCTCTTGATGGTGTTAATAAGAGCACAGTCGCTTGTAAATCGTGTGTCTGTAAGTAGCACCACATAGTCATTCATATTAATAGCGTATACCTGCGTTAAGTCAGGGCCGCCCACACTAGCGAGAAAACGCGCGCGGCGCGCCGATCGCGTTGAAAACGCGTTCGGCAGAATCGGTTGAGCGCGTGAAATCATGCGTTCGCTCTAATGCTTCAAGAGTGCGCGAGGCCTCCTGTGCTGTTCCCGCGATCGGCGTGCCACGCGCGTTTTCTCGCTATACTTCGTTTCAGCTTGGGTCCAGACGCAGCCGACGCTACGCGCGCGAGCGTGTGGCCCTGAACAGTGCTTGCATTGCACGAGCGCGCGTGCTTGGCAGGGACGCTGAAAGCCCGGAGCTCGCGCTTGTAGCATCGCCTGCGTCTGGACCCAAGCTGAAACGAAGAATAGTGTGGGCGGCCCTTCTGATGGCTTTGTCGCAAATGGAGAGAAAAATGTCGCACAACACAGGAGCCACACACGAACCGATGCAATGTTTTTTCTTTTTTGTGTAGATCTCTTCCGAAAAGTTGACTACCGTGGACCTCAGGTAGAAAGTCAAATGTTCGAAGAAGAACTCTACCGGTATGCCACAGTTATTTTGAAAACTTACAGCTCCATAAGAGTCAACACTATATGCGGGATTGAATAAAATAGATCATCTATATCAAGTTAAAATGCGGAGCTTACTTGCAAAGGATTGTTCTTTAGGTAGTGAATAACATCCTCAGAGTTGTGAACCAGGAAAGGGTCATCCAGTTGAAGGTTGGACAAATGAGGCAGGAGGAATATCGACATCTCCTTCTACCAAGATCCCTTTTTGTGACTATCACACGGAAAGGGCATTCTCCTTTGTGTGCCTTGGCCGTAAAAAGGTTTTCAAGCTGGTCCTTTTTTGCAGCGGTGATCTGCTTCCTTAATTGGTACACGTTCAGATTGTGGCACAGTTGAAGAGCCTTCTTAGCCTTGACGGGTTTGGCCTCGAAGTTGCAGTAGGTTTGTTAAAACCAAAATGAACACGTGAGAAGAATATAGACCGAAGACGCCGACGAGTGGTAGTACCATACATCCACTGTATATCGCACAGCTTCAAGAGAGTCACTGCCGAAGACCAAGTCCAGGTGGTACTTTCTGCTCCGGATAAGCTAAGAAGGCTCTGCCCTTACATAAATTCCTCCCAAGACCGGCACGACGAATGCGGCGTGAGACATGTCGACCAATATGTCAACTGCTGCATCGGTGTCGTCCACGAGATTCCGATGTCTTGTAAGAAGTCATATGTGGGCCAATCAGTACGGTGCGTCAACATTAGGCTCAAAGAATATTCTCTCTCTCTCCTCTTAAATCTGCACCGTCGGGACATCTAGCAGTACATGTGAGAGGCTGTGGGTGCCACCCGTTGTTTGCTGGCACAAGGATTCTGCGACGAAGTGTGGTTGGACAAAAGAACACGGGAAATAGATTAAGCCCACGTCGTAGCAAGCTGAGGGGATGCGTGTGTTAGTGCTCCTTCGGTAAACTTGTCAACGAGGGAACTTAAATATTTGCACTGTTTTACAGCGGAGCTGTTAAGGGCTAGTTTCCACAAGATCGTGTCCCCCGCAAAGAAATGTCGACACAAAACTCTGGACAGCTGCCGCCATCTATGAGCGACGGCGGCAACCAGGCAATCGGCTTGCCGGCCTTGCTCATAGATGGCAACAACCTTTCCAGCCTTTCCACTCTGATGTTCACCAGAGTCGAAAGGTTGAATTTCTCTAGGCGTCGTCCTAGATGTCGCCCTCGTGGTCGTCCTAGCAGTCGTCCTTGAGGTCGCTCCTAAACGTCGTCTTTGAGGTCGTCCTTGATGTCGTCTGAGAGGCTGTCCTCAAGGCCGTATTAGAAGTCATTCTTGAAGTCGTCCTAAACGTCGTCCTTGAAGTCGTCCTCGAAAACGTCCTCGAGGTTGTCGCAGAAGTCGTGCTTGAGGTCGTCCTAGACATTGTCTTCGAAAACACAGGGTCCTTTGTATTGTGGAAGTAGCTTGGTTGTTTTTCCTTTCCTTCTAATAGGACGGCGTACAAGAACAAGGTCCCCTGGCGCGATGGGAGCATTCGGTCGTAATGTCGGTGATTGGTTAGCATCCGCTGCTGGGCTTTGGTTATTTCGACGCGAGCCCGGCGGCGAGCCTCATAGTCTGTCCTCAAAATGATCGCTTATTTCTTGCCTTCTATGGTTCCACGTGGTGGATAACGTTGATTTCCGCGGCAGAACCGGAGCTCTACCGTACACCAGTTTAAAAGGGGGTCGTCATGGTACTTGCTTGTTGCAACGTGTTTAAAGCAAACGATGCGGTATGGTGCGTACACATCCCAATGGTCATGTGAAGCATTAACATAAGCGCACAATATATCGGCGATAATTCGATTAGCACGCTCGACGAGTCCGTTGGTTTGGGGATGGTAGGGTGCTGACTGGGCGTGGTGTATTCCATGAGTTACCATCTCGTGTTTGAAAATACGACAGCTGAATGGGGTTCCCAGTCAGTCAGTGCGGTGCAGGGCACGCCGTGGCGAAATACTAGTTGCTCACGTAGAAACTCCACACTGTGATTCGCTTACCTTGTAGGCACGGCACGTGCGTAGCTCAATCCACTTTGTAACGTGGTCAACAGCAACAATAATAAAACGGTTGCCCTTTGTGATTTCCTAAATGGCCCTAAATGATCAATTCCAATAAGTTCGAAAGCAGCTTGGGGTGGTTGAGTCGGATGAAATTCTGTAAAAGGTGAAATACTTTGCCATTTCCTTCTTTGACATGATTCACAGGAAGCGACATACCCATGGAAACATCTTTCCAGAATCCGTGCCACCAATGGCGTTCGGAAAGTTTGGCCAAAGTCTCATCTCGACCGAGGTGACCCGCTGTAGGGTCATCATGGCAGAGATTCAACGCGGCAGCCCTCAGACAAGCTGGAATCACCGGTAGCCATTGTTGTTGACCGGGATTGCTGTGACAGAGTAGGCCATTTTTGCACTCGGTATGCTCGACGCAGTCGCTCGTAAAATGTCTGTTGAACCGGGTAATGCGAGGCGCTGTACGATATCTTGTACTTCGTTATCTGGGCATTTACTGTGACGCAGGTCGAAAGTCGCGCCACAAAAATAAGTGTCACACTCCGGAGCCTTAGGGATCTTGTCTGGTGGAGTTGCGGGATAGAAAGTCAGCGTCCTAATGACTACGTCCGCTACAATGTATGACTTCAAAATCATGCTCTTGCAGTAGAATCGCCCAGCGTGCCAGTTTTGCCGTCAGGTCTCGTTTGATCTGAAGCTAGGTCAATGCTGAATTATCTGTCACAACAGTAAAATGGCGACTATAAAGGTAAGGGCGAAATTTCTTCACCAACCAGACAAGGGCCAAACATTCCTATTAAAATGAATAATTCCTCTTTTCTTGTTGTGTAAGCCTGACACTTCCGTACGAAATTACTCTTTGAGTACCGTCTGGAAATTCTTGAAGTAGTACAGCTCCAAGTACTTGCCCGCTAGCATCCGTGAGGAAAATCGTCTTTCACCAGGACGGGTCGACGTGAGCAAGCACTGGGGCGTTTTTAGGGCCATTTTTAGGTGTTGAAACGAGGACTGCTCTTCGTTGCCGCATCGCCATGGTACGTTCTTCCGGAGTAAGTAATTCAAAGGGGCAGCGCGGGTAGCAAAGTTAACAATAAAACGGCGGAAATATGACACAAATCCTAAAAACACTTCTGATGTCTTTGATAGTTATTGGCGTCGGATATTCAAACAAAGCCTCAGGCTTCGAGGGATCAGGTTTAACGCCATTTTTGTTTACCACATGTCTCAAGTATGTGACCCGTACACCTTTTGTTGTTTACAATACGTGAAAAGCACGTTCCCCTGATAGCTGGCGCCTTCACAAGGTCTTTCAAAAGGCCGTTGGCGCGTGACCCTTCCGACGCTCAGCCAAGACCTGGCGGACAGATCGGTTTTCCAGGAGAATTTGAGAACGCAACTCTTACGCGCCCGCTTCCGGGTTTCGCGGCGTCGGCTTCACCGTCAGAGTAACACACGCTGAAGTTAGCGGGAAAATGAACGTCACGTGACCTCGACACCAATTCAATTCCCCGCTACATTTAACGGGGAAAATGACACCACATGACTTGGTGTCACGTTACCTATGAACAAATTCAGTTTCTCCGCTAAATTTAGCGGGAAAATTGACGTCGCGTAGCCTCAACAGCAATTTGATCTCCCGCTAAATTTAACGGGAAAATGGACGTCATACGACCTCAACACCAATTCAGTTTTCCCGCTAAATTTAGCGGGGAAAATGACGTCACATGACTTGCTGTCACGTCACCTATAAGCAAATCAGTTTCTCCGTTAGATTCAGCGGGATAATTGACGTCGCGTGACCTCAACAGCAATTCAATTCCCCTCTAAATCTAGCGGGAAAATAGACGTCACATGACCTCAACACCATTTCAGTTTCCCCGCTAAATTTATTGGGTAAAAGGACGTCACTAGACTTGCTGTCACGTCACCTATTAGTAAGTTCAGTTTCTCCATTAGATTCAGCGGGATAATTGACGTCGCGTGACCTCAACAGCAATTCAATTCCCCGCCAAATTTAGCGTAAAAATTGATGTCACGTGACGTCAACACCAATTCAGTTTCCCCGCTAAATTTAGCGCGAAAAATTACGTCATATGACTTGCTGTCACGTCACCAATGAGCAAAATCAGTTTCTCCGTTAGATTTAGCGGGATAATTGACGTCGCGTGACCTCAACAGCAATTCAATTCCCGCTAAATCTAGCGGGAACATAGACGTCACATGACCTCAACACCATTTCAGTTTCCCCGCTAAATTTATTGGGTAAAAGGACGTCACTAGACTTGCTGTCACGTCACCTATTAGTAAGTTCAGTTTCTCCGCTAGATTTAGCGGGAAAATTGACGATCGCGGGACCTCAAGAGCATTTCGATTCTCCGCTAAGTTTGGCGGGGAATCAAATTGCTCTTGGGTCACGTGGCATCAATTTTTCAGCTAAATTTAGCGGCTAAACTGTGGGAGGAGTGGAGGTATGGAGGAGTAAGAAGGGCATATCCTTCCCTCCGTACCTTATCCTCTTCCCTTTCACGAGCTGCGCTCTAATTCGGCATTACGGAGAATTGTAAACGTCTTTCATTTTTAGTTTCTTTAATCAGGACGTACTGAGAAAATTGTTCTGCTTTAGCACGACTGCGTCCCAAGCGCACGCTAACAGGATCCACATAAAGGAAGTGTTTTCTGAAACACTTCCCTTATGTCCACGTGATTGGCGTAACGCGCCTGCGCAGCGGGCCTCTTGGGAGCCGTACGGCTCCCGAGAGGCCCGCTGCGCAGGCGCGTCACGCTAATCGCGTGGACATGCACCTGAGCGCCGAGAGGACACGTTGCCGACGTCATCCGCTAAGCTCGCAGAGAAGTAAAAACAAGCAAATGGGGGCAATGAAGATGACGTTTAGCTAGTTGGTGCAAAACTATCGATAGTACTATCGATAGTATCGATAGTCGCCAGAAATCTGACTATCGATAGTCAAAAAACTATCGATAGCACTATCGATAGTCGACTATCGAAAAACTATCGATAGTACTATCGATAGTCGACTATCGAAAAACTATCGATAGTACTATCGATAGTCGACTATCGAAAAACTATCGATAGTACTATACGATAGTCGACTATCGAAAAACTATCGATAGTATTATCGATAGTCACGCTATCGAAAACTATCGATAGTAATATCGGTAGTCTACTATCGAAAAACCATCGATAGTACTATCGATAGTCGACTATCGGAAAACTATCAATAGTAACATCGATAGTCGACTATCGTAAACCTATCGATAGTACTGTCGCACGGTTTACTATCGATAGTTTTACGACACTAGTAGTTTGCGTCGCTCTCTCTTCTCTCTTTCTCGCTTTATTTTTCAAATGGGATACCCAACTAGCATCCCAACTTTGGTTCAGCTTTCACAGTGATGCGCGAAGACGGGAGTTTGGGCGAAGAGAGGAGGAAGGAGGCGAGCGGTGGTGCAGCAACTGTGTTCGCTCTAGCGGTGCAAAACTATCGATAGTACTATCGATAGTATCGATAGATAGCCAGAAATCAGACTACCAATAGTAATAAAACTATCGATAGTGTCGCAGAACTATCGATAGTCGACTATCGAAAAACTATCGATAGCCGACTATCGAAACACTATCGAAAAACTATCGATAGTACCATCGATAGTCGACTATCGAAAAACTATCGATAGTACTATCGATGGTCGACTATCGAAACACTATCGATAGTACTATCGATAGTCGACTATCGAAAAACTATCGATAGTACTATCGATAGTCGACTATCGAAAAACTATCGATAGTCGGCTATCGAAAAAACTATCGATAGTCGGCTTTCGAAAAACTATCGATAGTCGACAATCGAAAAACTATCGATAGTACTATCGATAGTCGACTATCGATAGTTCCGCGACACTATCGATAGTTTTGGAAAAACTATCGATAGTATCGATAGTCGATTTATCGATAGTTTTGCATCACTACGTTTAGCTCAATGCTGGCTCCGCCCACGCCGTGGTCTTGACTGCGTGTTGGTTGCGCCTGAATTCGCCCGCTCGAGTCAGCCGATTTTGGCAACTTGGCGAGTTGCAAAGTTTGCCGGACCGTTTAAGGAACATTTAGACAGAACTGCGTCGTAATATTTGACGTGTGGTCTTCCTAGGCGATACTGAAGAGGTCTGCGCTGTTTTTTTTTTTTCAAAACCAAAAATGAAGCGCAGTTGCCCTTTAAAAAAGTTTGGAAGAATTTTAGGCGAGATTTGAACTCTCGACCCAACGGTTGCGAGCCAAACACGCTACCGACAAGCGTTTTTTTTATATTTTTTCCTCTTTTATCGTTTATTTTTCACACTCTACCGACATAGTCATGCAAGGCCTAGTCGATAGCGTATCTAGGAACCAGCGGGAGCTTATATATTTATGTGTTTCGCTATCGCGTTCCACTCTTAAAAGGCGAAGCTTAGGCGTTCTCCAAGTTTTTATGTTTGATAAACTAACTATAAAGTGTAAGCCCTTATTGTTTCCAAAATTATCACGAGATCGTCCTTTCCGCTTCAGTTTCAAACACTTGCGAACATGGCTGTCGGCGCCTGCGGCGAGCAGTTTCTCACACCTTGTGGCTCGTTGAAGAAAAACACGAGCCGCAGGGCGCCAGCTCGGTTTCTTTCTCCTCCTAGTTGGTCTATCTGGCCTCGCTCCCTTAGGTATTTTGACTACAGTTTCAGTGTATTTTTTCTTTCAGCCTTATTCTTTTGATTTGGTGCAATACTTCTTCGATATCGTCGTCGTGTTTTTTTTCTGTTTTATGGCTTTTGATAGATTTTTAAGTGGTTCTGGTTTTCGTATTCCTCTCCTTATCTGAGAAGGTTCCGTTTTTTTTTGTTTTTTTTCCTGCCACACTTTGATTGTATATGTGACACCACGATGTCACTTGACAGTGCAACGTCATGATGCCACGTGAAACGTGGCATCACGGCGTTGCATCATTAGTAGGGAGGCCAAGACGCGGCGTCAGTGGCCTCCCTACTAAATGCTACGCATTTAGAACGCCTCTGGGGAGCGTCTACACCTTTGACGAAAGTACATTTCACGCGTCTCCTGTCCTCCCCATGGACCACCCTCGTTCACCACCTGCTCACCATCCTGGGGAAGAACACTTGAGCTCCTCTCCAAGAACGCCGACCCGGACAGGGGTCGTACAAATAAATGTTGATCTCTCTCTCGGTTCGCAGGCTACGAGGACGTGGAGGTTTCTGTGAACTACCTGAAGGCCATTTCCCCCGTGACCATGGGCCTTGACGGGAGGATATCCTTCGCGTCCGCGCCCGGTCCGGCGACCAAGCCCAACCACGCTGGACGCCCAGAGCCGACCGCCTTGACGGCCCTGCTTTTGCCCGCTCTAGTACAGGTCGCCATGCTGCTTCGGCAGTCGCTCTCGTGATCGGGCAAAACACTGTCACCGGCTCAAGTGGGACTTCGGCAAGCCGCCGCCTCAACGACGCGATATCGAGAACGAACAGCGAGCCAAGCTGTGAACTTGCGCTCTTGGAGCGTTTCTGCAGTGCGGGTCGGGCACAAGGGACACTAAGGGCCGGTTCACACACGCAGCGCAGCGCTGAGATAAAAGAGAGTCATGCGCTGCATTAGCGATGCTGTGAGTACTAACTCAGCGCTGACTCAGTGCTTCATTGCGTGTGCGCGCTGGATAAGGCGGGGTCACGTGCAACGGAGCGCTCATACATCGCTGCTACACTGCCAAGTCAGCTCAGTGTCTATAGAGATTTGTTAGTGCTCTGGTGTGCGTGTGTGAACAGTACTTAAAGTGGATTTATAAACATTTTGTTACGGTAACTCAATGTATGCTCCCTGCGTCCTAGGTAACCGCAAATTAGGATCCGGCGTGGATTTCCTTTTCTATCGAAAACGTGACCAAAGAGCGCGACATGCCCTTTTACTGAGGTGCAAATCTAAGAAAAAGGGGCCTGTCTCGATGTCTCCTCACATTTTTAATCGGGAAAAAGGCAACCCGCAACGGTAATTTTGGTTTGCTCAGGCGGTCAGGGCGCTTAGATTGCTTACACCACAAGAAGACGATGTCAATAACCAATTTTGTGCCCCTTCGAATTAGGTCCGTAACGTCGAGATATATGTTCAACTGATTAACTGTTCTTGTTGAGGAGTGTAATTGCCATTTGTTTTTATGTCCGAAGCCCTTAGTGGTGAATGCTTCTTCTACTACAGAACGCTGCCTTTCATTGTTATGTCGGTGACCAAAGCCCCTTAGTGGTGAATCTTTCTTCGGCCAGAAAACGTTTGTATATTTAGAAAATTACTTTTTTCCAATAGACCTTATATTTCTTTGTTTTGGTGCCAAATTATGAGGAGCAGACTAACGTGCTAAAAGATAATACTCTACATTGCAAAGAAAAAGTATATATACTACCAGTAAATCCTTAAATTTGAAGGTTCCAAGATTTTGAGACCAACTGCTGCGCCTCATTAACAGCGTCAATGTCCGTTTTGTAGCAACAGTTTCTTTCTTTTGTAGGAGGCGCTTTTCTTTTATATTTTCGTAACTTTCAGATGGCTACCCCGTTAATTTAAAACGGCTTTTTAACTTTTGAGGAAGAATTCACTGGCACGAAAACGAAGTATCCATGTCTGACCATGATCGCTTCGCGGATGCTGAAGGATTTAATTTGGGAACGCGGACGTAACTGGGATCGACACTAACCCCCGGCAGACGCGAGTGGTAGAAGCTATACGCTCCCATCAGAGAAACAGAAAGAAAGGAAAAGACTGCAGCCGCAGAATGAGAAGCTGCATCTCCCAAACGAACATAATCTCCCCTAATGAAAGATTTGAGTCGATTTAGGAAAATTAGTAGCCTGGAGCTGGTATTTAGTGCTTCTTTTGTCGTTTATCTTTGCTGTTTAGACTCGATGCGAAGGACTGTGAAATTTGTTTACGTTTATTTTGTATTACACCTTTTGATCTTAAGATGCCAATAAAAGTATTTTCATCCAAGACATTTTAGGGTACACCAGCATTTCAACTGTGTTTGAGGATTCACACATTAATAAGGTAAATAGTGCAAAACGCGCTAGAGCTCTCGCTCTTTCTTTTTCGTAAATAGGGGTTTGTAGATGTTGATTGTTCCTCGGAGAAACTGGTTGTGCCATAGTTTTAGATTATTCAGAGTATCTGTATATAACTCACATATACGCACATGTTTAAGCAGTTGAAATCAAACTAAACAATCAAACTGCTGAAAAAATAGCGCTGGGGTCTGGGGCGTAGCCAGGGGAGGGCTTATGGGGCTTCAGCCCTCCCCGAAATCCAGCCGACCCTAGAATATACAGATGCATTTTGGCACCCGGTCCCCTCTCCGCACCCCAAGTAATGGACATCCCAGCCACCTCAGCCAACACCACCTGGAGAAAAGGCCACAGCGCTCGCAGTTGTGACGTCATAGATTCACGACGAGTGGGCCGACCTGACAGGAAGGCTTCTCCGCAACACATGCTCTCCTTTTTTTTTTCTTAAATGTGTTTTCCCAAAGACGCCAAACAACGCATGCTCCGGCCTTTTTTTTATTTTTTTTAGTTTTCTCGGGCTCAGGGTTCTTCTGGGGCGGTTGCGCAATGGACAATTTTGGCCTCCTTTGCGCACGGCGGCATGCACAAGTCTCGCGGCGGGAGTACGCGAACTGCTCCAACCGTCTCTTTTGTCTTTTGTGTTTGGTATGCGTGGCGGTTTACGCGTGGTGGTTGTCAAGTTACGGGCGGCTTTCGGGCTAGCCATGTCTCATAAATGCTGTGTCCCTGGGTGCCATGGGAACTATGAAACGTCGTTGAAGAAAGTGTCTGGGTTTAAGTTCCCGGAGGATGAAGAACTGCGAAAAGTATGGGTGCGGGCGATTCCTCGGAAAAACCTGGTTCTATCGACGCATACCAGGGTGAGAACTCTGATATCTTTTCACATTGTTTTTTTCTTTTTTTTAATTATTTAATTTATTTCGTTGAATATTACGCTGACGTGTTAGCGAAGGCGACAAGCACAACCTAGCTCTCGCTTTTAATTTTAGAAACGTATTTTTGTAGCGCAAGCTCCCGTTTTCAAAACCACGGTCAGGAGGCTGTAATCTTCGCTCTATGTCCCCTTCTTCTTCCTACATCTGTGGCGCATATTATTAAAGGAATCAATGAAATCGTCGAGGTCTCGAAATTTGAAGGAAATTTTACCATGGACGCCGAACAAAGGAACGCGACTCAGAGACGACTTTCAAGAACCAGTGATTTCTGCAGAAGGACGATCCCAATGTGCATTTTTGTGCAGTCTTTTTGACTGGCTGGACGTATGGTAGAGCGAGAACCTTACCAGTGGCACGCTAACCAAGGCGACTCACGGCGCATTCCGTCAAACAACCCGTGCACTTGTACAGATCACCGAATACTGCTTCACTGAACTCAGGCTGAACTATATCCTGCTGGGAAAAATTCACTGATAGCTCAGGAGACCGCTTCGGGAAGTACAGGCAGCTGGCTGGCTCGCAATATCACATATCTATAAGGCTGCTTTATGAAGGTGAAATAAGCTCAGACTGCAAAGTACGTTGCCGACAATCCCGTGTGAAGACGAGTGATGGGAGGAGCTTGAAAAACAAGTAGACACGCCACGGCCCAGCTGCAACATGGTATAGTTACAGGAGAGGCAGTGTCACAAGCGATAAATTGAGACCCTCCCAGTCCTAGTCTCCATGGTAGGGTACACAGTTTACGCCGCTTTGAAAAAGCCGAAATGCCAAAAATGCAGGGCGGCGCTTATCGAAGAAGATAAGACGGCAACAGTTTCACTTGCGCAGGAGAACTACTTACTTGTCAAGCAATTGGATCGAGGGCGGCTCCTTTATCCAACTATATTCGCCGTTAATGCCATGACACACAATTACGTTGTTGCTCAGGAACTCTCCAAGCAGGCAGAGTTTATGAAGGTTCCGATTCAGCGTCAGTTCGTCAGCGAGCTTACAATGGAAACTGCTGTCTACCAACGAGACTCCTGACTTCGACGCATGTGAAGAAGACACACAAGTGAGGCTCGTGCTGAAGAACTTGTTCTGGTGCAGCACGAACATTGTGCTGAAAAAACTATTGTAGAAAGGTGAACGAAAAGCTTATGGAGGCTAATTCCGAATCAAAGAAAAGAAATATGAAACTCTAAAATCTAAATAATTATTTTATATTCAGTGCAACAGTTGTCATAGCATTATTATTGCGTACATTGCCATACATGTGCTGTGTCTTAGTGTCGCGAAAGCTACAGAGCGGCATCTAAGTTGCTTGTGTTTTAATTGTGTCAAGATGGATACAAGAAGAAAGTATGGATACACGAGAATATACTAATTTGAAGCTTTCAATGGTAAGATAACTTATATTCACACATCTATTCGTAGTGTGAATGAACGCCGTAGATGTATGCATTAAGCTCTCACAGCTGCATGTGTCCCTTACTGAAAATTGTGCTTTAAGTTTGCTAAGTTTGCCTGCACTCGATTAAATCAAAACTTGTGCGCTTTGATCTAGGCGGCGTCTTTGCCTCTCTTTTGTGTCTTTTCTGCGTTTAATTTTTCGTCTTCCTGTCTCAGTTTCGGAATAATTACTTTATGAAAAACATTCCCCAGTTCGCTTGCAGTTTTGTTTTTTATTGTCATATGTTCACTTCTAATAACAATATATATTTCAACACACTACATGTTTTCGTGCTCCAAACGTCCACATTGTTTAAATAATCTTCTTTTCATTAGCTTCACATACCAATTCAGTAACCACACAGGTCATCAAAAACTTGATTGTTGCTGTTATACAGTTTGGCTGAGTCCCATCATTTACAATAACGTTTCAGGGCATTTATTTTTTGTTTGTTTGTGTCTTCAAACTCCTAGAGAATAATTAAAGCACCCAAGATTTGGATGCCTAAAGCGAAAACCCATCTCTCTCGAAACGTCGTTACCCTGTTCTTTCATATCATAACGAAAATTGTACGTCCTAATATGCTGCCTATACTGTAATAAAATATGTTTCCCAGTCATATAGTTATCTAGAAATCCTTTTTACCAATTAACAAACGTTTGGGTCAATAAAAAATGCCATTCTAAGTCGATATATCGCGCTTTTCCGCGGGAGCTCGCCAGCCAACTCGTGTGACGTCACCGGAGGAGCGCTGCGGCCTTCAGCTTTAGGTGGTGTTGCCTCAGCCCCCCCCCCCCTCCCCTCCCCGAAAAAAATTCCTGGATACGCCACTGGCTCCGGGGCGAGTTTCAGCACGGAAACCTAGAAACAAAAAAAGCGAGAAAAATTCTATTTGAATAATTACAGAAATTATCACTTACTATAGTCACATACCAGTTGCAAAATGCCATCAAAACTCCTCCCACACCCTCATTAATGCCAGTCAGTGTTACTCCGAAATGCTCAAGTGGTCCACTAACGAGGCGCACATCGCGTTGACATCTTGGGGATCGGTGCATACTGCTCATCCGCAAGTACAAGAACGAATGGAGACAGAAAGGCTCGAGCTACACCTAAGCACTTATGAGTTGTGAATGCGAAAGCATGCACGTCATTCTTCCGCTCCCTTTTCGTCTGCAGCGTATTTGCGTCGACGGCAGAGTGTGCCCTCTCCTCGGTCGCTCTGACCCTGGACGTTTCGTGTTACCGGCGCGCTGACGGACACGCAGCGCCATGGGGTGGCGGTCGTTGAAACCAACGCGCAGCGGCCAATGGGAGTCTCGTCGATGCGCGCCAGCCAATGGGACCGAAGCCGAAATCCATCTGCTTTACTCCGCTCCTTCGGGATCGAGGAAACTAGGTGCCGTTTGGCTAGGCTTTTCGCGTGGCTTCATGGCTGAAAGCTAGCTTTACTTGGAGCAAAGAATTTAAGGTGCCGTTTGGTGCGGCTTCAAAGCTGATGACGTTGCCCCGCTCAATGGGACAGTTAATGCTTTCGCATTAATGCTTTCGCATCAAATCAGGCACACTTTAGCCGAAAAGACTAAACAGTTGAGTGCTCCCCTCTTGCGTCTTGGGCCCTGACAACGTACCTCTCACTTTCCACGTGTCTCGTCGTGGCTACTGCGTCCGTGGTCGGTCCGCGGAGCAATTCGATGTCGTGGTTGGTGCAAGGTGCCGTTTACTTGGCGTTCATTGCATGGCAGCGAGCTTTCTTTCGGTAATGTTGTGCACTGTCAGTGCCCAAGGCGTGCATTTTTGTTATGTTGGTGAATATTGTTTATGTCGGTGAACAATACTTTTAAAGCATGAATTGCTGTCTTTATATGGTCTTCTCACCTTCACCACCAAGAAACAATTGGGTGATTTCCGATAAGATCGACCAAAGGGTGGCTCATCGACATTTTAAATCAACTGATGTTTTTATATGCCATTGTCTAGTGTCTGATATAAACGAATCCGCACTTAGTCTTGACCAGAAAAACATTTGGGGGCAGGAAAAGTCGTAAAGCATGAAGAGGTGAACAGTTGCATTAACGCACTCTGATGGAGGAGCACGTTTGAAATTGAATAACTAAAATGATAAAATCAGGAGAATTCTAATACTTTTTAGAAACAAACTATGGGTATAGCTTGCTGGTAATATATAGTAATATTATTTATTTAAGTTGCATTTCTTTTTCTGAAAATTGTTAAAACATGCCTGCTCAAACGACAAAGTCAAAATTTGGAGGCCTGTATCATGAAATAATTTAATCACGATCACATACTTTTCAGACAGTATTATACTGATATGTGGCTATTATATAAGATATATATTAGATAGCTCAGTGATACGGTATAAGTCAGGGATATGTATAAGAGAGAGATCAGTGGGCGTCACTAGGATCAGCGGCACCCGGGGCGGTGGCCCGAGGCAACACCCCTAGCCCCCCTCTGCTCGTCGCCCGCCGCGACCCCCCCCCCCCTCTCGCGGCCCGTCGCGACACCCCCAGAGCGCTGCACCCGGGGCGGTCCGCCTCCCCCCCCGCCGCCCCCCTTGTGACACCACAGAGAGAGATGGAGAGAGAGGGAAGAGAGATAGAGGGAAGAGAAAGGAGCATACAGTGTCGTAGGCATACTTGTACACGTTACTGAAAAATAGTAAGGAATTGCATTTACTCAAGGCTAAATTGTAATTTTTTAATTACAATTACCCTCTTCTAAAAGTAAGTGACCGTTACCCCCATAAGTTGTCCGTTACTTTCGTGGCGTTACTTTCAACAAGATTTTCCTCAATTAAAAAACTAAGGGAATAATGTTATTCAAGTTCTTTATTGTTGCCACCTGTTCCATTTATTGACCTCGAGTACTTTGAGCAACCGCTGGCTCTTGAAAGTCTCGTCAGACATTTTGCATCATTTCTTACTGAAGATGTCAATTGCTACGCTGAACACATCTCGAACTGTGGCACTGGATGGGAGTGACATATTGTGCCTCACGAATATTTAATGCTCTGTATTGAGCTTTTTCAGCGAAGCAATGGAAGTACTATTTAGCTCGAAGATAAAGCAAAGCTTCATCGCTGCAGCCGGTGCTTGATATTGGAGAGTTTTAGTAGAGTTTGTAACAGTAAGGTGATAATTAAATATTAAATAGGGTTTAGCTCGATATTCTTCTTTCTTTGGTTCTGAACAGGTCGAGCCTCGGTTGAGACGTTAATGAATAAGAGTTTCCAATATTGTCACGAATGAAGAGTTAATAAAACAAAGAATAACTGGGGAAACTGAACGTTTAATGGGGCGAACTTGTGCCCAAAACAAAAATGAAGAAGACAACAACAAAGCGTCGTGGGCGTCGAAGTCGGCGAGACAGCACAATCGAACGCTGAGGCGAAACTGCCTGCGGATTGCCACGCGGAGCCAGTGTTGCCGGATTGGGCTATTCATAGCCAAATTGGGCTACGGAAAATAATGTCTGGCTGCGTGGTAGACAAGTTGGCGTCATGGCTATTTTTGGGATATTTGTAATCCCGCCTAGTCATGGCTTTTGGGGGGCTATTCCTGCGCCTTCCGCGCTGGGGTACCACCCCGTGCCACGACCGAGCCTCCTTTCGAGGCGGCCCAATATGCTTTCTTGCAACAGTGCACTATGGAACCCAATACTGTTTGTTCAAACGACCAGTGATAAGATGACCTGTCTCCTTCCTTCCCCTGGTGCCTGTTCCGAGATCTGTAGAACGTGAATAAACAGCAACCTTCGGAAACTAGGTCAAAGGGGTTCACTCCTTTCCTGGTAGGAAGACGAACCAGCAGATTACCAGAGGACACATTTCTTTGTTCGCGTCGACTCGAGGCTTTGTTGAACCAATGATCCGTTTGAAGATAAGGTGACCTATATCTCTTCTTTCCACTGGTCCCCGTTCTGGAGTGTCAAGACTGCAAAATAAAAGCTGGCCGCTGCAAACTGGGTCATCGGGTTCATTTCTTTCTTAGTAAAACTGAAGGAAGGAACGAAGGTGGATCATCACACTTCTAAGCCTCCGTCTCCGTACACTTTGTTTTCTTTCAGTCTTTTACTTTACTTTTATCCTGCTTCGAAGAAGAAGCTTGTCACAGCTGGTTTCAAAGCACAGTGAAGGCATTCGGATATCTTGTTTGTGTCTGATGTGAAGGAATTACTTGGGACATGCGGATTTTGTGTGGGGCTAAGGGTTCGGAGGGTTGGGGGGGGGGGGGGGTAAGAGAAGCAGAGAAACAAAGGTCCCAACCTAACCACGACGTATAAAGCCGGTCGCGCCTCTATCCAGACCAGTCTGGACTCCGGATGAAGATGCGGAAGTGAGCAAAATATACAAGAAAGCACAGGAAGGAATGGGAGCTAGAGTCTGCTTTGAAAAATAAGAGCGTAATATGTCACCTGGCATGTTCTATCATATAAGCGACGTAACGAAGACAGACCACCGAAACAAAATGGCAACGCTCACTTTAGAAATGATCGTGCATGTGGGATGTGGAATAAAAGAGTGGTATGGGTATTGCAATAATTTTGAACCCAATGAGTGCTTTTAGTTGAAGTTCAATAGTGCCGTTATGTACGAGTGAAGTCGTGATGAAAATGCTCGTGGATATGTTCTTTCCAGTAGTGCCTTTTTGAGACGTTTGCAATGTGGTGTTATGTCAATGAACAGTCATGTAGAAGTTTTGAAATAGGTGTTTGTCAATTAAACACGTTTCCTATTGTGCATGAGTCATTTTATGAAATACGCAGAGTGGCTACATTTAGGCTACAAAAATTTGCCCTCCGATTTTGTATTTGACGGTTTTTGGGCCACAATATTTTCACCTTTTCGGCTATGTCGGACCGCGCCATCTGGCAACACTGTGGCGGAGCCTCTTATGTACACGCGCTGGCTTCTGGAACAATCGACCTAGAAGGTTCGGCGACTAGAACTTTCGTACCTCGAACAAACCACAGAGGTCTCGAATTTACCAGAGCACTAAATTGCAACAATAAATAAAAGACTCGTCGCTCCCAGGAATCGAACCCCGGCTCCGTGTGGGAAGCAAGCACGATAACCTTTAGGCCATGGCCGCGCTGCCTACTTGGCCAGCTGCGGGCGCGGCATTACCAGCCCCCCCCCTTTAAGAAGTGCATCGCCCCGATGCAACACAAAACAAAACAAAGCAGATAAAAAGAACGGCAACTAAGGAGTCATTTGGCACACATAAGGTCCACAGTCCTATCGAGCGTAGTACGGCTTCAGACGCACGACGTGGACGACTTCAGGTCGAGGTGGGCGGCGTCATGATGTTCTTGTTCCGTCGGGCATCACCTCGTAGTTCAGCTCCCTGAGGCTACGAAGTACCTTGTATGGTCCAAAATACCGTTTCAGCAGTTTCTCACTGGGGCCGCGGCGACGGATGGGCGTCCACACCCACACCCTGTCTCCGGGCTGGAAGTGGACGTCCCTGCGACGAAGGTTGTAGCGGCCTGCGTCGTCGCGTTGCTGGTCTTGAATCAAAAGTCGGGCGAGCTGGCAGACTTCTTCGGCCCGTTCAGCAGCCACTTGGGCGTCGTCGCTTTCATTGTCAGCTGGCTCATGGGGCAGCATCGCGTCCAGCATGGTTGTTACCTTCCGCCCATGCACCAGCTGGAAAGGTGTGAATCTAGTGGTCTCTTGCACCGCCGTATTGTAGGTGAACGTGACGTAGGGCAACACCTCGTCCCACGTCTTGTGCTCTACGTCGACGTACATAGAGATCATGTCGGCGATTGTCTTGTTAGTCTATGGGTGGTACGCAGTGGTACGACGATTGCTGGTGTGACTGAGCCGGAAGATTTCTTGGGTCAGCTGTCCCATGAACGATGATCCGCGATCTGTAATCAGAACTTCGGGAGCGCCGTGCCGGAGGACGATGGATTCAGCGAAAAACTTGGCGACTTCAACAGCAGTCCCTGAAGGAAGGGCTTTCGTTTCTGCGTACCGCGTGAGATAATCTGTGGCAACGATTATCCACTGGTTTGCCAGGGTCGATGGCAGAAAAGGACCAAATAGCATTCCGATCTGCTGGAATGGTGCAGTTGGCGGAGGAATTGGCTGCAGAAGACCTGCTGGCTTCGTCGGCGGTTTCTTGCGTCGCTGGCACTCATGGCAGGATCGGGTGTAGAGGTGGGCGGTTTTGGAGAGCTTGGGCCAGTAATACTTTTCACGAATGTGGGCCAGTGTCCGGCTGTAACCAAGGTGTCCGGACGTCGGGTCGTCATAACATGCTTGAAAAATCTCCTCTCGAAGGTCGACCGGGATCACCAGCAGCCACGGCGAGTTGTTGTTTCCGAAGTTGTTTTTTTTTTTTTGTAGAGCGCACCTTGTCGAATGACGAAGGTCTACAGGGTTCGTGAGAAAACACGGGGCACGGTACTCCCGCGCCCTTCCATGTGTTCAATTACTGCGCGCAGCTCAGGATCGTCTCGTTGACGTCTTGACAGGTCTTCAGTGGTCACTGCTCCTAGGAAGCACTCGTCGTCATTGTCGTCGCTGCTGCCGGAAGGTGTTTCGACAGGGGCCCTGGACAGGCAGTCGGCATCGCTGTGCTTGTGGCCTGACTTGTAGACTACAGTCATATTGAACTCCTGCAGTCGGAGACTCCATCGAGCGAAGCGTCCTGAAGGGTCCTTGAGGTTCGCAAGCCAGCAGAGCGAGTGTTGGTCTGTGACAACGCGGAACGGGCAGTAGGTAGGGGCAGAACTTCGTGATTGCCCATACGACCGCATGACATTCTTTTTCAGTCGTGGAGTAATTTCTCCGATTTGGACAGCGTCCGACTTGCGTAGGCTATGACTCGCTCGGCGCCCTCTGCACGTGGACCAGTACCGCTCCAAGTCCTGCATTACTAGCGTCCGTGTGAATCTCGGTTTCCGCATCCTGATCAAAGTGTCCAAGGACAGGAGGAGTCTGGAGTCTTCGCTTCAGCTTGTCGAATGCCTGCTGCTACTCCTCGGCCCATTCGAACTTCTCTGCGTCTTTCGTGAGATTTGTGAGCGGTGCGGAAATCCTTGCGAAATCCCGAAAGAAGCGTCGATAGTAGGCACAAAGTCCAAGGAATCTTCGCACGGCATTCTTGTCTGTCGGCGCTGGAAATGCCGCGACGGCGCGAGTCTCCTCGGGGTCTGGGTGGGCGCCCTCATTACTAACCACGTGGCATAAGACCTTCAGTTCGTTATAGGCGAACCGGCACTTTGACGCCTTGAGGGTGAGCCCGGCGGTCTGTGTGGCTTGGAAAACAGCTCGGAGTCGTCGCCAGTGCTCGTCGAAGTCAGTTGAAAATACTACGACGTCGTGAAGGTAGACGAGACAGCTCTGCCACTTCAGCCCTGCCAGTACGGTGTCCATGACGCGCCGGAAAGTTTCTGGCGCCGTGCGTAGTCCGAAGGGCATCACCTTGAACTCGTACAGTCCATCTGGCGTGACGAAGGCTGTCTTTGCTCGGTTCTGTTCGTCGACTTCGATCTGCCAGTAGCCGCTCTTAAGGTCCATCGACGAGAGTTATCGTTAGTGGAGCAGCCGGTTTAGAGTGTCGTCGATGGAGGGAGTGGGTAGACGTCTTTCTTCGTCACCGCGTTCAGCTGCCGGTAGTCCACGCAGAACCTAAGCGTTCCGTACTTCTTTTTAAACAGCACGACTGAAGAGGCCCACGGACTAGTTGAAGGTTGGATTATGTCGTCTTTCAGCATTTCTTGGACTTGCTCCTGGATCACCTCCCTTTCTTTAACTGAGACTTTGTATGGCGATCGATGCACAGGGCGTGCGTCCTCCTCGGTAACGATGCGGTGCTTCGCAATGGCGCTTTGGCACACCTTCGACGACGTCACAAAGCAGTCGCGGTATTCGGCAAGGAGGTTAATCAGCTGCCGTCGTTTCGGGCCCGAAAGCTTAGGGTCAATTTCGAGCTGCGCTGGCGACGTACTGTCTTGCTGAGGTGGCGAGGATTCGTCAGTAATCGCGGAGATTTTGGCAACGTTTCGGGGTTCCTCGACGTGGCCCACGGCTGCACCTTTCGTGAGTTGTTGCGTTTCATTTCGGAAGTTCGTCGCGAGGACCACAGTCCGCCCATCCTGAAGTTCAGCTGCTCCTCTTGCGACGCCTATTCCCTTTCCCAGGAGCAATTAGAGGCTTCCCTCGAGAAGAACTTCGCCGCAGGAAGCTTCATCAATCCCGACGACTACGAAAACCTCGACCGCGGTGGTAGGTTGACGTGGTCTGCGAGGACTCGGTCCGCGGATAACGTCGCTTTGGGTTCCTCCGGTGGTGGAGCAGGTTTTCGTAGCGTCAGCCGGTTTGTTCCGAGGTCGATGACGGCGCCATATTCGCAGAGAAAGTCCATTCCGAGGATAACGCCCTTCGCACAGTCTTGCAGAACGACGAACTTGACAGAGCACGTTTCAGCGTGGATTTTAACTCGAGCAGTGCACCTCCCGACAGGCGTAATGAGGTGTCCTCCAGCAGTTCGTATCTGAGGTCCATCTCACGGCGTCATGACTTTTCTAAGGCGGCGGGAGAGCTTCCCACTCAAGACTGAGTAGTCTGCTCCAGTGTCCACGAGTGCCGATGCGTCGAGGCCGTCGATAACAACGTTCAGGTTGTTGGACACCGATGCAGGAGCGTCGTTGTGA
Organism: Ixodes ricinus; assembly: GCA_037355805.1. Classification (NCBI taxonomy): domain Eukaryota; kingdom Metazoa; phylum Arthropoda; class Arachnida; order Ixodida; family Ixodidae; genus Ixodes; species Ixodes ricinus. The sequence continues at coordinate 27,471 of JAZHYW010060476.1, read as the reverse complement.
TGCGTAGCGTCGGGAGAGTGGGAGCGCTCCGTCGTTCTTGGAGGCTCTTTACGTCGGTCGTCTCCGGCAACTCCATCGCCAAGGGTTGCCGCGCCTAGTTTCTCCGGCGAGGAGCGAGGGGCGACAGGCTTTCATATCGGGGTCGGTGCATCGGCGAAGCTGGACGTCGCGGCGATGGCGACCGGAACTCTCGGCGGGACGCAGGCTCGGGGGACGGAGGTCGTCGCGGGTACTCGTCGATCTCCCGAGGTCGTTCACCATAACGGGGGCGCGGGTCGTTCGGGTGGAACCCGCGTAGCCCGAGTCGTCGGTATGGGAATCGGCGGTAGGTGTGGTCCACTTCCCCGCAGTGGAAGCACAGAGGGCGTCGGTCGGGCGTTCGCCACACGTCGGTCTCCTGGGGTGCGCGAGGCTCCGGGCAGGCGTACTGGACCTGGTCATCGTGCGTTGGTCGTGATGCGGCGCAGGAGAGTGACGTCGGGGCGGCGCGACATAGGTGTGAGGAGGAGGCGGGGGCCGTCGGGTCACTGCGGCGTAACTCAGCGTCGGTGGTTCCGGAGCGGTGCTGACGAGAACCTCTGGCTGCAGCGCTTGCTGGACTTCTTCCTTGACAATCTCGGCGATTGAGGGCGAAGCTGGGCTTGCGGCGGCAGGTAGGAGCTTCTTGATCTCCTCCCTGACGACGTCCCGGATTAACTTGCGGATGTCCGTGGCGTTGCAGCCGGAAGGCGAAAAGGCAGCGACACCGGGAACTCGGTGATAGTGGGCGGCTCGTGCTTGAAGGGCACGTTCGATGTTGGTAGCCTCCATGATGAAGCCTTTGACGGTGGTAGGCGGGCTCCGCACAAGGCCTTCGAAGATGTTTTCCTTCACGCCGCGCATCAATACCCGCAGCTCTTTCTCTTCGGGAGCGTTTGGGTCGGCGCGATTCATCAAGTGGAGAACGTCTTCGACGAAGCTTGTGACGCTCTCGGTCGGCCCTTGGGTTCTCGCTCGCAGGAGTTTTTCGGCACGCTGTCGTCGCTACTAGTTGGCAAGGGTGCGTCGCAGCTCGGACTTGAATTCTTCCCACGACGAAATCGACGCTTCATTGTTCTCGAACCAGGTGCGTGCCGTGCCTTCCGGAGCGAAGTAGACATTGTGAAGGCACTGCTTCGATGTCCATCGGTTATGGCGGGCCATTCGTTCGTAATGTTGTAGCCAATCCTCAACGTCCTTGTGGATCTCGCCGTGGAAAGGCGTTGGAGTCCGGGGTGCGACGGGAGGTATACGACGGCAGCAGCGGCTGGGGTCTCCGACTGGTTGGCCATCGTCATCCTCCTTGTTTGCTTGGTACTGGGTGGCAAGGGTCCTGATTCCGGGGGTAGGCTAAGGTTCCGGCGACTTGATCGAATCTCGGTCTGGTCTTCGTTGGGTTCTTGAGTGCTTGGGATCGAACTTACACTGCGGGACCTCGGAGGGGAGTGCTGCACGGACATGCGGTACCCCGCACCTCCACCAAAAATCTCACGAATGAAGAGTTAATGAAACAGAGAATAACTGGGGAAACTAAACGTTTAATGGGGCGAACTTGTGCCCAAAACAAAAATGAAGATAACAACAGAGCGTCGCGGGCGTCGAAGTCGGCGAGACAGCAGGATCGAACGCTGAGGCGAAACTGCCTGCGGATGGCCCTTATGTACACGCGCTGGCTTCTGGACCAATCGACATAGAAGGTTCGGCGACTACAACATTCGTACCTCGAACAAGCAACAGCTAGTTTTCGAATTTACCAGAACACTACATTGCAAGAATAACAAAAGGACGCGTCGCTCCCAGGAATCGAACCCCGGCTCTTTGAGTGGGAAGCACGCACGATAACCGTTAGGCCATTGCTGCGCTGCCTTCTTGGCCAGCTGCGGGCGCAGAAGTATATAAATATAAGTAATCGAGAAGGAAAAAATAACACCAGGACACTCATAACAACAATTAATTAGACCGTTGGTTAAAACAAGGAAATGTAAACGCACGTTTGCTGTGTGTACCTTTCTTGGTGCCGTTCAAAAACGTACGGAGCACTTACCCACTGCAGTTTCCTCCGGTGTTCTCCAGATAGCCGTCCGCTGATGCCACGGGTAGTGAAGGGCAGAGAACTTAGTAAGCCGCGCTATGGCCCCACTCACGAGTTTCACTCTCTCAAAGTATACGTCAGCCACCATTATGTTTTATTTGTAAAAATATCTGCTTGAGATAAGATGCGTCCTGCTGGGGTAAGAACAGGAAAGAAAAAAAGGAAGACTATTACCAGTTTCGAAGTGCTCCCAAAAAGCTGACTCCCAAAAAGGGTGATTCACGAAAAGGGTGACTGAGATGCAGATAACTTGGCTGGAATTCACAAATAAAGTGGGCCAATCCTAGAAGTTGGACTACACAAAAGTAAGTAGCTTTTAAAATAGGGTCAAATAAGGTGAAAGAAGCAGAACAAAATACATCTTGTTTTCTAAGAGATGATAAGTGTGCAGAACGAACAAGGATGCTTGTCCCAATAACGCCTTCCCATAATATCACATCCCTTTTAGTGGATCTTAGGGTAGGCGGAGCGTTGTCTCGTGTTCTCACATTATTAAAATGGTCGTAGTCACTACAACCGAGAAGGACATTGTTAATTCTTGTCTGTGCACCTACTACCTCGAGCTTCTCGAAGAGGCATACAATCACTTGGTGTCCTCCTCTCCCCACCTTCGATCGTAAAGAAAACACCAAAGACACTTAAAAAAAGTAGATGTAACTGCCCCCCCCCTTTTTTTTTAGAAATGTTAATTTGGGTTTTTTGATATTGTTGTTTGGGTGTAAAAAACAAACTGATTCAGGGGCTAGGTATCGCAAAAAAAGGCTTCGCGGAACTCAAGAAGGCCACGTGACAGTACCGCGTAACAGTCTTACTGCACTCAACTTTACGAAACTAAAAAAGACCTTTTCTATAGAGGTGTGTGTGTGTGGGGGGGGGGGGGGGGAGAGGGAGGGGGCTGGCCCTGAAAAAAAAATGTAACGGATTACAACGAATCCGTTACGTAAAAAATTTAAGGGAATTACTTTAAAAATACTCTAGAAAATATATAATTATTTCGGTTGTAGCACGATTCCCCCGATGTCATTTCCCCCTAGTGCCAAAATCCCCATTTTCAAAATCCCCGTTTCGCTTTCCCCGAGTGTCAACTGCGGACGGTTGGGTTACGTGTTTTGCGGGAGACCGCATCCAGCCCGTACCAGTTGGTTCTCCTGCCTCCCTTTTCGCCATTTTGACATACTGAAAAAAAAGCGAGGATCTTTCGCATTGTTTCCTTATTTCACATGTGGAATTTCGCGTGTTGTATCGTCGACGTGTGGCGATTGAATCTTCTTTTTCCGGCGTGTCTTCCGCAGCCAACTTCCAGCTCGTTTGAGCAGCTCGGGCGGCTCGATCCAACAGTACGGTACCTAGTACATATGCCAGCCTTAAAGGACCCATGAAACGAATATTGCACTGCAATATATCAATTTATATTGGTATTTTACTAATAGCACATCGTTCAGTGGGCCAAAAGAAAAAAAGTAGAAAGTCAAAAGCCTGACTTTCGGTACGAAAATTTGAAAAAAAAACAGCGGACTATTTCGTACCTTCTTTCCTTCGTAATCTGGCTGCCTTTTCTCCGTGATACATCCGCGGACCCCGCAGCGCGTCACCGGGCCCATACGAACGTCACACGACACCGGAGCTCACTTAATCCCTTCACGCCTAAGCTGACATTGTGGTGGAAGCTACGCGCTTGCCGGACCAATCAGCTGCCTCCCTTTCACCATCTGACCTCATTCTCTGCGCGTGGGTATGCGCGAGAGAGCGTGATCACGTGGCAAAAATGTGGCTTGCCCAAGGAGCACGTTGCTTCCACAGCACTGTCAGCTTCGGGGTGAACGGGGTGGGGAAAGCAACTTTGTCTGGATTTTGAGCGACGGCTAATCTTCTAGGGGGAGAATGGATGTGTCCGGATTAGACAAACGAGAGTCCGAGCAAGAGGGGACTTCCTTTCCGTCTTCTTGAACTGTTTGGTAGAATGCGCGATTTATGAGTTGAGGAGGAAAGCTAAACAGGAAAAAGTTGGAAAAGCGTTTCATGACTCCTTTAAGTTGACAGTGCGGTGGAAGCTGTGTGCTCACCAACTCATGTTTACAAACAAACCGGAGCGCCCGGAGCGCCCCTAGCGGACGCCACCGGCGCCGCGCATGCGCGATGGGGTGTGGGCAGTGTTGCCAGATTGGGCTATATATAGCCAAATTGGGCTACATTTTTTTCTAGTTGGCGTCAAAATTTCGTGGTTGGCTATGTGGCTATTTTGGGCTATTTCTAAGAATGCGGCGAACTTTTGTCGAACCTCAGGTTCGACGCCGAACTTTGAGGTTCGGCTAGTTAATTTTCGAACTTTTAATCAGTTTCGAAAAAAAATTGTTTCTCTTTTGGCTAGTTAAGAGGAGAGAGAGGAAGGAGAAAGGCTTCAAACTTCTACAAACTTCGGTGTTTTCAGAATGCGCAGTGAAGCAATGCTTGCAGAGTTTAAACGGTCTCCCTGCAGCGCAGTGGAGCAAACCAAACAGATTGCACTATTACCACAGGCGCGGTAGCGCTCCTTCAACCCGGACGCATATGGCTCTGCCCGGACGTAGACTGAACTCTCCAAATGCTGCTTTGGTACTTTATTGTGAGAATCCTTAGGCACCCAGGTTTGTAAAAATGAGAAGTCCGCAGTTTCACCGCTAAACAATTGACTACCTTCCAGTTGCTGCCCACCCCAAGAAAGGACAACACAATCAGAAATAGCGTGAACAAGAATGGGTGACACTAATATTCTTCACAAAGAAAAAGAGACGGGTGGGAGATTGGTAAGGACCTAAGATATTGGGGTTCTGGTTTGAAACATCCAGTGCTCTGACTGTTCTGCTTCTGTATTTCGTTCTTTTACTGTATGATCATATCTCCCGGCCCTCAGAATAAAGCTGTCTGTGTGTTTTGTATTTCTGAAAACCTACGAACGAAGGGCCAGTTTTATACGGATTTTCATCATTCCGAAGCTTTTTTGAAAAATTCACCAATAACATAATGTACACAAAAGGTGGTGCATCTAAGGGTTGAAACAGAGATTGTAACGTGTATTGTATGAGTGTGAGAAATTGTCAATATAAGGCTTAAAAATCATTGTTTTTAGTCTTGGCTATTTTGGGCTATATTTTTTTTACGGCTTTGGCTATATTTGGGCTATACCTCCCAGTCGTTTGGCGGTTTTTTGTGGGACCATCTGGCAACACTGGTGTGGGCAAGAAACGCGCCGTCGCCCATAAACACACCATTGAAATGCGATGTTGTCGGCGTCAGTGTGAGTCCCCCTGCCCTTTTTCGCGTTCGAATTGTTGGTTCTACGTCTTCCTAGCGATGTCTGACTATCTTGAGCTTCGTCAGCGAAATTACCGAGGCTCGTTACACAGCAAAACTTCGCGTGAATAGTGTGACATGTGGCGATTGATTCCGCGTGGACGCCGCAGAATGTACGCTAAAGCCTGATTCGCATGATGAGATTTCGCTCGGAATTCTCAGTCGCGACGCCGCTCGGGCTGCAAAAGCGTGAACCGTAGCTGAGATGGTCGACGTCGATACTGAAAATCGCAAGCAGAATCGGACCGACTGAATTAGGCATAACAAGTCGGTGAGGGTCACTGGTAACAATGATCAACATCTCCTTGTATCTACTGTTTTCATCGAGCCTGCTTACCTACCTTCAAATTTAAGTCTTTTGAGGCCTGCACATACTTCTTATCGCAAGTACCGGGCCAACATTTGGTCTACGGACCGGCGTCGTCTAAGAGAGCAGACGACAAGCAGAAACGTTTGAAAGAGCAGACGACAGTTCGAACAACCAGGCGGCCGTTTGAACTTGAAGACGCACTGAACGTAGTCCGCAGGTGGTCCGCACAACTTGACGGTTTTCTGGCGTTCATGTTGGAACAAAACAAATAAATGTGATGACCATAAGTATCCGTGAATTCAACCCAAAGTGCTCCCCGCCCAAGCAATCGTTGTCCGACGGCGTCTGCTTTTCCCTTTTCACGGTACATATCCAGATTCTCGGACGAACCGAGCACGTGAAAACTGACCTTCAAACCTTTCTCGACACTTTTGGTACGGCCCCAGGCACGGTGTTTTGACGAGAAGGCAGGGTTTATTCTGGTTCATTTCAAAACAACGCCGCGCCGTGACGTCACAGAGATGAGTTAGCGCAGCCAAAGCTACGCGTGGCCGGAGCCAATCACACGCCGTCAATAAGTCACGCGATCTCGCCTGCACTTTTGTACCACTCCGCTGCTCCGACGGTCGTCCGCGCCGCCCGCGCTCGCCGAGTATTTTTCTGTTACGGGTGTATCAACGGTATCGCCTGCTACTGGTTTAAAAAGTTCCCTTTCACGTTCTGGCATCTAGTCACAGGGAATGTAAGTACGCAGGCTGTCCGCTATCGTCTGTGTCCGAGCTTTCCACTTGCTCGGCATAGTTTCGAGATGTAAGTGCACGTTGCAAGGTGCCCGATGACCCAGCCGTTGATGTTTCCTTGTATTGTCTGGCTATACCAGGGCTCGAGGCGCAGTCCTTTCCACCAGCTTCTCGGCGCTCAATGTGATCGGCAGGTAAAGGGGTGCCCTAATTTCGCCGCGTATCAGTGAATTGTAGTGACCCGTACGCTTTTCTTGTTTACAATGCATTCACTGTACGACGCGGCAGGAGTCTCCCGCCGAATTTGAAAGTAGACATTCATCACGGCATCTCGGGCCTGACGCCCAAACGTGCCTTTGCGAAAGGACGTTTCCAAGCGACTCGGTCAGGAAAGCCGGGAAGCACATGATTCGGCCATTACGGGAACTATATCGCACAGAAAAACCGAGCGCTGCAGCCGTGTTGCCAGCAGATGTACGTGTTTTTACCAAACCACATGCATTTACATATATTAATAAAAACATAAACTTCAGATATTTAATTCCCTTAGTAGCAAACCATTCTCAGCAGTACACATCTAGGATATTGCCAGTGTTGGGTAAAGTACATCTTAAAGGTACTTCAAGTAAAGTACAAAGTAAAGGAACCGTGATGTACTTCAAGTAAAGTAGTAAGCACACTGGGTGTAATGTACTTGAAGTAATATACTATAAATACAATGTACTTTCAAAGTAAAGTACAAGTATTTTAACACAATCTTTCATGATGCCCTTTCATTCTCCTATACAGTGATTTTTTAACTGGTATGCATTGCCCAGGGTAATCAGGGGCGCATGACCTATTTTCAAAAACAGCGGCGAATATTTGATAAAGTCAAGTGGCCGCAGAGTAGTCATTTTCAGTGTAATGGAGCCAAATTCAGAAGTCCCTGCTTTAAATTTGCGCCGCTTACACTGGATTGTTGCACACAAGGGAGTTAAATGTACTAGGAGAGAGCATGACGTCAGCCCCGTAGATTCCGCGAGCAATCCTCTCATATAGAGAAGTGTCCTCTCCTTATTAATAAAAAAAAAGAAAAAAACAGTGAGCGTGCAAGCGAGCTGGTGATAATTGATCATAATCTGACACCTAAAATTGAGGCGCGAAAAAATTAAGGAAGTTTCAAGTCGAAGGAAAAGACAAAAGAGAATGTCCCAAAACATTGTGACGTTCTCCCTGTTGTCTTTTTCTTCAACTTGAAAGCTTAATTTTTCCGCACCACAGTGTCAGGAGCTACATTATGATTAATTTTGCTCTCCAAATAGTTTAAACCTCCTCCCTTACGCTGACCGACCGAGAAGTAGCGAGAGTTCAAAAAGCTACGGAAAAACCGTCCCCAGAACAAACGGAGCGATGAGTCGTCTGCTCACGTTTCTGGTGACAGTAGAATATCCCTCCCGGGATTTCTTCGGAGTTGACAATGCACCATGTTGTGATACAAATTTAACAAAACCAGATTTGGGGAATGTACTTTGGAGTCGGGAATTGTACTTTCTTTCCAAAGTACCAGAAAAAAAATACTTTAACTGAAGTACAAGTACGTACTCAGAGAATGTACTTCAAGTAAAGTAAAAGTTTCCTAAACCTACTTGAAGTAGTATTTTAAGTACATTGTATAGGGTAGTTCAAGTCATCAGGCTCGATCTAAAATGGACCGTAAAAATCGACGCCTGCACGTAGCCATCTAAACTTTTCGTCAAATGTGTATTTCACAGGTCGGTTTTTCTTGTAAAATTACAAAGCGTAGCTCTCTTTTAGTAACAAATAGGGCCAAGAAACTTGCCAGGGTCTACGGCGGGTGGCGACCCAGACGACCAAGTCCAGTAGCGCGGGTGTGTTTGGCGTTCGTATTGATAGATGGCGTCGGGAGCAGCGTCTGAAGGTGCAGCCGACCAGCGAAAGATAGCAGACGACACGCAGACGAAATCCGTTGGCAGCAAAAGCGCCGCCGTTATGCAGACGCGTTTCTTTACTTTAAGTTTTGCTTTTATTGTTCGCATTTATTTTTTAACCGAAGGTACATTTCAAAAAGATTATATTCATTTTAATAAACCACGGTGGTCACGAGCCGTCGCGATAAGGAGGTAGCGCCATCTATCAATACGAACGCCAAACACATCCCGCTACTGGACCCTTGTCGTCCGCGTTGCTGCCCGCCGTAGACTCTGGCAAGTTTCTTGGCCTTATTTTTTACAGAAAGATGAGCTACGCTTTGTAATTTTACAAGAAAAAACCGACCTGTGAACTACACCTTCGACGAAAAGTTTAGATTGCTACGTGCAGGCGTCGATTTTTACGGTCCATTTTAGATGGAGCCTGGTGACTTGGACCACCCTATACTTAAAGTACTTCCCAACACTGGATATTCTGCAATGTTTACGCACAAGACAGTTATCAGAAAAAATTACTTTTGCGGCCTACTTTGTGGTGCGTAGGAATGCTCTTCTCAAAGTTACGAACCGTCCCTTAGCCTTTGGCTGCCCTCGGATCGGAAGCTGAAACGAAGTATAGTCTTCGTATATCGTTTTTTGCATTAATTGGGGTCACACGGCAGAGCTAAAGAGAGCCGGAGAGCGCACTTTTTTTAATCCTCTTTTGCGCGACGCGGGCGTCTTACCGCTCCGTTTTCACCCTTTCTGAAGTCCTCACGCAACCTCCTCTACCTCCCACCACAGCTCTAACATCGCAGTATATCCCACCCGCCCCCTTATCGCCGGGACACATTCAGCTTTGCTCTAAAGAAATGCGTTGCGCCATAGAAACCAGATTGGCTAAAAGTAACAACATACTCGGTCGATGACAGGGCCGGCGAGACGGTCAGATGTTCTTGTTTTGGTTCTTGACCTTAGAAAAATCAGAGCTTTGTCAACGTGCAGGGGCAGGCAGCCGCTTGAAATTGTTGCCAATGCGTAACCATGCCGCGCTTCTAGTGGTTGAACGGTTGAACCCTTCCGCCTTTTAAACGAGCCGGTCTGACTGCGCTACAAGTTATAGGTTTGCTTAAAAGTTAGTCAGTAAAGAGAAAAATATTGCGATGTGAACGTAAATAACATTTCTATAGTCAAATTAAAAAAATATTAAACGGTTCTCGGAGTAAGGAAGTTTTTAAATAATATTTTTTTGAACTTCTACAAAGACACAAATTCCGCAGCAACGTATTTGGCGTACGTGCGCTTCCGCGCTAGCGCACCGACAGCAATATTAAAGTAAAATCGGTGAATTATCTGTGTTTAAATACCATAGAAAGTTATATTGTAATCTGTAATGCAGTTTTTATGTAACCAGATATCGTTTGACGTGATGATACTGGAGTCCGAAGTAAAACTTGTTTTTCAACAATTTGACGGGACTACGGGCCTCCCATGGCAACTTCATAATCGGTAAAAAATATACCATTAAAAAGTTACAATCCCCCCCCCCCGGAAGCATGGTAAGTCGCACAGTCCAAGCAGAAACAGATGCAGCAAAGGATAGTTTATTGAAGAAATCGTCTGCAAAAACGCATGTGTGAAACAAATAGACATACACTCAATGTAAACTTTATGTGAAATAAAAAATAAGTACTATAGATACAAATGATAGAAATAAAGTGAATAGAACGTCTTGAAAAGCTAGCACTGCTTTGGACAAGACATAATTCCTTCTCATTATTTACAGATGCTAACTACAGTCGTTACATCGAATGACGTATTTGACACGAGGTCGCACCTTCGGTTCACCTGAGTAAAACCAAGATCGCCAGCGTAAACGAAATTTCGCCGTACGTTAAAAACCCTTGGGTCTAAGCTAATCCGTGGCGCTCTTCGTCGGCCAAGCCTTTGTTCGGCGTGTGAAAACCCCAAATTTGAACTTCCTACGCTCACGACACAGAACGTCAAGGACGTGTTCCGGGCGGACCTCAATGTCGCGATGCACATTCAGGAGAGCCAGTCCTAGCAATCGGTCTTTTGAATTCGAAGACCTCAAATACGTCTTCAAGCGACGCAAAGAGGAGAACGAGCGCTCTGCTTCTCCTGTAGTTGCAGGCAAAGTTGCGAGAATCTTAAAGGGGCCATGAAACGAATTTTGAGCTGGGATAAATGATTTTAAATTGGGACTTTACTAATCGAATATTGTTTAGTTGGCCAAAAGCAAGAGGGTAGAAAGTCAAAAGCCAGCTTTTCGGTACGAACATTTGAAAATATAGCGGACTATTTTGTACCTTCTTTCCTTCGAAAGCTCTCCGACTTTCACTATGATACATCCGCGGTTCCCAAAGCGCGTCAGCGGTGCCAACCTGAGTCAGCCGAGCCCAGCTCACGCGTTGGACACGAGAACTGCGTCACTCGGACGTATGCGCTCGGCAACAATCAATCCGCCGACGAATATTTGGATTCGCGTTCGTGGCCAATGAGTATACTCGAGCCTTGTTTCGATTTCGGAACTGCAAGGGGAACTGCTTTATCTGCGACTAAGTGCAGAAGGACCAAAAACGAAACGCCCGCCACATCTGCGTTACAGGCAGTCGGAACTTTGTCCGGAGGCTCTGTTTCCAAACGTTCACCGTCTCCTTAAAGGGCTCATGAAACGATTTTCCTACTTCTTCTTCCTTAGCTTTAATCCTTAACTCAAATGCGAATTGTGAAATCACGTCGTCGTGACATTCTTCGGCACCGGTGCGATGACTCCTAGCTTCCACCGTGCTTTTAATGCACACCATAGAACTTGTCATTCCCCAGAGACAATAAGTTCCGTCAGGGCCCCCAGGAATAAATATGGTAGTTGGGACCAGCTCCATTCCTAGCTGCTTCCCAGCTGAGCTGGATTATGGTGAAATCCCCAACCCAGTTGGAAATGCAGCTGGGCCCAGCTGGTAATTTTGCCAGAAACCAGCTATGCTGGTCCCAGCTGGGACCAACTGCAGCTGGTCCTAGCTGGGACCAACTGCAGCTGGTCGTAGCTGGGACCAACTGCAGTTGGTCGCAGCTGAAGATGTGGCCAGAAGCCAGTTCAGCTGGTTTTAGCTATTATTGGCAGCTCACCCGCCACTGCCATTGACGGCTGCATGATATGGACAGAATGCATGCGAAAGTCGCTTTATTTCAAGGCTTGTGGCCACAGTATCCCAATATGTAGCTCACATTGGTACATTTACTAGTGTCTTGAATCCGGAACTGGAAAAAATTGCAACTGAATCTAAAGGGAGATAATCTCAAAAGTTTTTATTTAACTCATCAGAGATTATATTTTGCTTTCAGGCATCGTTGTCTTTTCCATGATTGCAGCTGCAGCTTCCCTAGAACAAAAGTTAAATATGCGTTGAATGCATTTATGGGACCATGAATGCTCAAATCAAGCTTAGAAACATATTCAAAAAACTTTTGCTGCAAAGAAATTAGTTGCGGTGCCAAAAACCTGCAGGCATTGCATTAGAAACAGCAGAGATTATTTCTGTGGCAATAACCTGCAGGTCTTGCATTAAAAGGCAAACATCCCTGGGTGACTGAAACAGTCTGCTCAAAATTAAGAGAGGAAGCTTTTGCCCAGATTGGCTAAGCTTCCATGTAGGATGCTTTAAAGGGGCACTAAAGTGTTTTTTGAGATAATTGATCTATGGTCATAACTCAATCTACCAGTTCTAAGCATCCTAAACAACCCAAAATTACATTCATGTACGGCTGATTTGCATATTAAAAAAGTGATCAAAGTTCCGGACACTTACCGTTGGCGCAGAACGACAGATGACACTACCGAACCTTGCTGAATATGGTCGAAGGACGGACGGTGCTTGCCAGCCACTTGAAACCGATGGGTTCTTGCGTGGACGAGCTGAACTGGTCGGCCACTTGCCCACGCTCACCAGTGGCTGATAGGCACCGTCCGTCGTTCGACCATATTCAGCAAGGTTCGGTAGTGCCATCTGTCGTTCTGCGCCGACGGTAAGTGTCAGGAACTTGATCACTTCTTTAATATGCAAACCGGCCGCGCATAGATATAATTTCGGGTTGCTTAGAGTCTGTGAATTGAGTTATTACGATAGAACAAGGATCCTAAAAAGCACTTTAGTGCCCCTTTAATGCTACAAAGTTTCCTATGAGCCTGCGAGACATACTCCCTGCTACAATTAAGGAGAACAGTCACTGTAAAGCTGGTGCACCCAAAAAAAGTGAAAGCCGTTTACAACTCCCTGTAACGCCGAATTAGAGCGCAGCTCTTGAGGAGGAGAAGGGAAAGGTACAGGGGGTCACGTGACGTCACTGATGACGTCATCAATGATGATGACGATGACGATGCGGATACCGATGACGTCATCAGTGACGTCACTGATGACGTCATCAGTGATGATGACGATGCGGATGCCGATGACGTCATCAGTGACGTCACTGATGACGTCATCGGCATCCGTATCGTCATCATCATCACGTGACCTCGGGGGTCACGTGACCAGGGGGTCACGTGACCTGGGGCCACGTGACCTGGAGACAACATGACATGCGGGACCACGTGACCTGGAGGTCACGTGACCTCGGGGTCACGTGACCTGGGGGTCACGTGACCTCAGGCGGTTACGCCGACGGCGACGGCGACGCCGCTCAAGCCGGAAACGGGCGCCTAAGAGCTGCGCTCTAAAAATGCTTAAAGTGTGCGTAAGCTGTAAAGCAGAGAAAAGCTAATAGAAAGATGGACTTAGCTGAGTGAAAGATAATGCAACCAGAATGTACCTACGGGTTTCCTGCCTCCTCAGCTCTTTCTCGTTCACGAGCTTTGCGACGTTCCTGGCCAAGGGCTTGACAAATATCTCAAGCATGCCGCTGGAGATGAGCCAGGCCACACAGATATCTGAAAAAGAATGAGCTTCTTTACTCCAAATCGACTACACATCCTGTCATTAAAACCCGTATGGTCACTAACATAATTGAAGATTAAATCCATGGATGAAAAAAAATTACCATTGGATACTTTGGTTAATTAGTTCATTCATTATTTCAACTGAGCTGTTTGGCAATTACGTGACCCAGCCGCATACCCAGCAAAGATTTTAAGTAGTTATTTTCTATGCTTCGGTAACCAAACTTTAGGGGGGAACCCTTACAAACACAGATCTCAACATTCTTTTTAATTTTTTTAGACTTCTTGGCTTTCCGGGATCCTATTGAATTCCTTTTTAAACGCACTTTGTTTTGATTATTGTCAGAAAACTTTGAAAAGAAAAATTACTGATTTTTTGTAGACTTATTTATAAAAAAAATTTAAAAGTTGTAATTACGTTTCTCTGTAGGTTATTTTCTAAAAAAATTCGAAAAGAAAAACAAGATTTTGTTTTGTATACTTATTGATAAAAAAATTAAAAAAAGTTCTAACGGCGTTTTTTTTTGCACGTTAATTTCTAGAAAAAAAAAGAAAGCATATTGACAATTTTTCTTTATATTATTTTATAAAAAGAAGAAAACAATTTTTTTATTATTTTATATGGTCTGCGGTCGTGAGCGGGGTCCGGCATGACGGCGATGGACATATGGTTCTCCAAAATCCCTCTAAAGATGTTTTTTTTTTACTTTTTATTGAAAATTTGTTGAATCCTTGTTCACTCTGATTACTTTCTTTTGACTTTGACTTCCTGTTGACATGGTCAACAGAAAGTTTGTTGATTTTGTGTTTAAACATTTTTGATTATTTTCTTCTGCCTGAGTCAAAAGAAAAGCTGTTGACTTTTTATTACCTCTACGTTGACCTTTTTCTGCTGACTTCCTGTTGAAAGTGTCATCAGAAATACTGCAGACATTCTGTTTACTTCGCGTTGAAAATATTCAGTTGACTTTCTGTAGCCAGTGTCAATAGAAACGCTACAGACTTTCTGTTGTCTTTTTATTGAACATGGTACATACTGACTAAGTGACAAAAGTCACCAAGTTTCTCAATGTGTCTCTGACAAGTTGAGAACCGTAGGGAAGAGCTTCAGTTCTCATGTTTCCAGCCCGAGCCTTCTATCCTTGACAACGCTTGAACGTCTCGCGCCCCTCGAGCTCGAGCGCGCAGTCAAAGCACGACGGAAGGCATGAGGCGCGTGCTGGAGGCCAGGCGTTCGAAAAACACGCCCTGCCGTTCTAACTTTGTAAGTGACTATCGTGACTTTATTGACCCAATTCAACTAGTCAACTAGTAAAGTAAAGCAAAATACCTATTTTAAAGTGGAGCAACCACCTTGACTGGCTTCTTCCTGAGTGGTGCTATGCAGAGAAGCGATAACATTTGTTTCAGGAGCCGTTTTTGTGGATGTTGTTTTAGCGACTACGCGGAATGATTATTAGTTGTACCAATGCTTTTTAGTAAGAGATAGAGTCCACGAACTTCAAAACACTGTCTTCCCTTTGACAGACTTTCGAGAAGGAGATCGGACACTTGGAACCTTAGTAAGTGCTGAGGTGGTCACCGGCCAAATGATTACCTTCAATATGTAGGCTATATAAGGCTCTGGAGCAGTTAACGAGACTGTGATTTTGGTGTTGAGTGCTTCATGGTGTTTGTGTTTGTTTCCAATGCTTATTTGTGGGATGTGTATTGTGGGCTTTGCGGTCCATCACCGCGCAGTGGAACTCGCGCTCGGCGCCCGGCGCGTGAGGTGCGCGCGAGCCACGCTCGAGGCTCGGGCGGCCAGAGTTCGTCTACCGCAAGCGTAAAGTGTTTGTTTTCTAAGATCTGCCTCGTTGGTCCTTCTTTCGGGTGAGCAGTAGCACCGAACCCTACAGTATGTACCAAAGAGACACTAATTCTTAACATAACTCAAAATATATATTTAAAAAAACTGAGTCTTTTTTTTTAAACGTCAATCTGCGGTTTCGTTAAAAGGAATTCAACAAACTTTATGTAAGAAGGAATTCTAAAAAAATGTATGTAAGGAGTGGCCAATTTTAACTAGGTGTTAAATAAGTTGTCAAAATAAAGCCTAAAAAACATAAAAAAGTTTAAAAAGAAATTCAAATCGATTCCGGAAAATTTTTAACAGAAATTCAAAAGAATTTAACTACAGATTTTTGTAAGGGAATGTGACCAGTTTAATCATTCTATTTCTGGTGGTTTGATACCAGATTTACAATGGACCTTTTGGAGAATATGTGCTGCCACCTAGACACGCGACTGGGTTCGAGACTAAGTGAATAGAAAACAACGCGCGCGCAAGGCCTCTCCCACCTTTTTGACACCCAAAGCGTCAGCCACATCCTGTACACCCAATGAGGCGCTGTGACCTAGATACGGCTCCCCCAAACTCGCCTTTGTCCCCATCGTGGATTATCTTTTGCCCCGAAGTCGACAGAAAGAAACCATCTTTCCTTTCTGCTCGGCCAGATGGAAGAGGGAGAGGGTACGAGAACATTTACTCTCGAACCGATGTTTCTGCAAACGACCACTCAAGTGCATTATCAACAACAGATTCAACTAAAGATTAGTAATCACTCACAAAGCAATTACAACTTTTTGAACACTGAAAAGTTTGTGTTAGAACTTAGACACAAGCACCCTGTCAAATAATAGGCTTGACCGCACTATGCCGGGTGTCTTGTGAAAAAATCGTACCGGGTGTCTGGGCGAAATATAAGTGTCTTTCGTATCTCAAAAGAAATCATCCATTGCAGGCTGTGTTCCAAATCTTACTTGAATGGATCAAAGGCAACGTTGGACGTGGTTAGATTTTTTAACTTACTCTGAGTGAGATCGAGTAAATTTTGGAACATAGATGCAGATAGCCTGCTGCAGTTTGGGTGAGATGCAAAACTGTCAGGACCTGCTGCGATTTCAATAAAAAATCATCAGCAACGTTGGAAAGTGATGACCCTCTCTCTCCCCTCATTGAAAGTTCCCCAAAAATTAGCACGCTTATCTTTTCTCGCAGATACCCGCCATGCTGGGTAACCAAGACTGTCGAACTGATTGCCGCCCGGAAAATATTTTTCTGTAAAGCTATACATTCAAACTCGTATCGCTTAGTGAAGATCAAATACGAGCGTCCGAGGAGATCTAATAATCCAAAATCCCCGAAGCGCAATGCAGCAAACACGAAAGAAAACAAAGAAATATCCTTACCTTGCTCGTGCCTTGCTCCCATGAACGTTTGTCAGCCGTCATTCGCGCTCTAACGAGCTGGCAGGCCGAATGAAGTAATTATGACCGCGCCATTCAGCATTCTACGGCAGTAAAACACAAAATAACATATTGCATCTCTGCCATAACCATGCCAGGAATACCGTGCACGCAGTCGGTGCCATGCAAGGAGGTGCCATGTGCTCCGGCCGCCACCTTTGCCCAGTGTACACCGACGCCGCCGACGATTCCCACTAATTCTAGCAACACAGATTTTATTTAAACGTAAGGGAGATACAACCATATGTATCTTCCTCATGTTCAATTACTGTTGCCAACACGCTCATTTTGTACTTAAAATTTTATTTCCTTCGATTTTATTTGTTTTTATTTATTTGCACCTTTTTTGTTTTCTATTTTTTTACACTCGCGATATTCAATAATTTGTTGCAATGCAATACTGAACCAAAAAAAATTGTAATTTGAAGATGAAAGAAAACAACCAAATTTTTTATCAAGTGGAAGCAATTTTATTTAATAGTGACGACCGAGCATTAATTGGAATCATTGAACCCACTTTGAGTGACCACTTAGGTGGCACAGTGATAGTTGAATTTTATTGATCCCAATCGTGGCAACCATTTGGAAACATTGAATCCATGGATAGTAGAGTGACCAATTCGGTGGCCAAGTGCCAACTGAATTTTATTGGTCCCTATTGGGGTAACCAATTGGAAACTTTGAAGCCAAAATTACCAGTTTGATACCCAGAACCAATGAAATTACATTTATCCTAATTGGACTCAATGGTCATTTTTAACTGGGCAAGTACCAGAAAAAGACCAGTTGGTGTCTGTCACAAAAAAGCTTGGCTCAGCTAACTGCTTCGACTGCTGCCAGCTCTATACCAGGTGTTTTTACTAAGACGAGCCAAAATATTAAAGAAAGGGAACTTTTGGGCACTTTCAATACTATACCAATAGCTTGCCCGAGTTGGTGGTCACTGATCAAGGCTGTGTGCAGTTAGGCACCTAATTTTAAACATATGTTAACTAACTTTTTAATTAGTAAAAGTAAACACAAATTTAGGTTCCAATTAGAAACTTGCTGGGAATCGTCGAAAGCCACTAAATCAGTCAAATTTAGAAAGCTAGGCAGCCACGTGTACTGTTTTCCTGTCTCCTAAAAATGCATCACGCACAGCTGGATTTTTGGTTCTCATCCGCACTTTCGCTCCGCCAGCCTTGCGCCTGCGTCCAAAGGGGGATTTTTTTTAGCAACGCTACGCGTCATACGTGCAATCTTTTAAAATTGACTGATTTAAGAGTTTTCGAATATGCCCAACACGTTTCAATTAGAAATTTTTTTTTACTAAATAGATAGTTAATTAACAAATTTTTATTAATTAAGCACCTAATTGTACACACGGTCATAATCAAAGTGGCCGCCAAGCCGGGCAAGCTAATGGTAATATTGAGAGTGCCCCAGGGCAAGTTCATTTTGTATATAATATGTTGGCCCGTCTCAGCAAAACATCTAAACCAGCAAAGCTCCAGCTGGACCCAACTATATGTGCCAGCTAAATACTAGCTGGTCCCAGCTATCCGCCAGCTGGGTAGCTATGTGCTTGCTGGTCCCAGCTAAGTGCTGTTTGGTCCCAACTAAGTGCTTGCTGGTCCCAGCCAAGTACTGGTTGGTCCCAGCTATTGCCGGTTTGTCCCAGCTGGTCCCAGCTAAGTGCTGGTTGGTCCCAGCTAAGTGCCAGCTGGTCCCAGCTAAGTGCTGGTTGGTCCCAGCTAGGTGCCAGCTGGTCCCAGCTGAAACCAACTGGGACCAGCTGATACCAACCAGGACCAGTTGGAACCAACAAGGACCAGCTAGATACCAACTGGATATTTTCTCCTGGCGGCTGAAAACTGCTCAGCGTCAGGAGGAACGACAGCGCAAGAGATGTTTTTGGTAGAAGAGACGAAAGCAATTCTAATGTGCTCCGGTGCTTTTTAGATTGGTCGTCTAACTGGGTGATCCAGGAAGGGAAGGCAAAGTGAAAATCTAAAATAGTCCTCCGCGTCGATAGCCGGAGTGTTCTGGTGGTGGCGCTGCCGGCTCGTGACTCGCGGCATTCGAATCTCTACATTTGCTGCCTCGGCCTTGCTTATGGCGGCTTGGAATACCGTGGAAAAGCCGGATTGACGTAGCTCTTGCACAGCGGCCTCGACGTCATCGACATGACTGAGGGCGCCGATTACGTCGAGCGAGGTTGTTTGGAGCTGCCTGGAGAGCGGCAACGTCAACGAAAGCACCTTCGCGGCGATGTTAATGCTGACGATGAATGCTGGCGCCACGATACATGCAGGGGCGGATCCAGAACTCCGTTTTCAAGGGGGGGGAGCGGAAAATTTGAAAATATACTATTCTCCCATTCTTTCTTGTGCACCGGGGGTCCACCCATGTCAAATTGGCCTCCGAGAAGGGGGAGGGGAAAGGTCGACTTTATTTGGGGGGGGGGGGCGGCCGCCCTCATCACCTCCCCCCCTTGGATCCGCCCCTGGATATATGCCAGTAATTGGTGGGCCTTCGCAGACGCCCCGCCACCACCAGCTTCATCCTGCAGAATCTCAAGTGACTACACAACAGCTTCGTAGAGCTCTACAAATGTTTGAACGGCCTCGTGTCGTTCAACCCAACGAGTTTCACACAGCGCTGAAAGCCGCCGCTTCGTCGTTTCAGGGTGCAGCTCCCTGATCTTTTCCTTGAGAATTGCTGATCTACGTGCAGACCTTCTAAAAAACACACAGACTACCTGCACCACACTCAACGCGTTACGCATCTCGGGGACACTGCACCAACAGCAAAGCGCCAAGTTGAGCAAGTGACTTGCGCAATGCATATAGAGGGCTGCGGGGTGTTCCCGTTGGATCACAGCTTGGACCCCGTTCAGGCGGCCGGACATGTTGGCCGCACCATCGTATCCTTGGCCCCACAAATAGGTGGCGTCGACACCTTTGTCCCTAAGAAGCGCCATAAGGGTCGAAGCGAGTCCGTGTCCAGACAGATTTGTCACCTCCACGAATGCCAGGAAGTCTTCATGTAGCTTGTCGTCCAGCAGGTACCGCACGCAGACAGACATCTGTTCGGTTCCTGAAAAGCGTACCCCATCGTCAATTATACAGGATTTACAACAAACTTATGCTTTCTTTCAATGTTTGCACAGAAGCGCATATGCTGTGGGTGTTAAGCTTATTAGTGACTTTAGTAGCTACCAAGCATTCTGTACAGCATGCCCCTGCCACCTAGCCGGTAAGATTGCGTCATCCCATAGCCCTTTCGAGAAAACGATCGGCGCGCCGTCGACGAAGACAACGAAAAAGATCGTGCACCGAGGAGCAACGTAGCCTTCGGTGCGCTTACCGTAAAGTAAAAAGAAAAAAACCTGCTGCATGCGGTTTTCACTTTCTCCCGCTTCCTTCTGCAACCACGTGGAAAAAAAAGGGTTTCTTCTACCATGGTGGCGACGAACAGCTTCACCGTGGCGGGGGCGACGAAGGCGGACGTCTCGCAAATCTAGTGCTCGAAGCGCGTTGCGCGCGCTAGTGACGAAGTTGTACCGGGCAAGCACGACGACTGCCGGGACTGTGCTCTGATCAGCGCGTCAAAACGCCTTTGACTGCGCCGTTCCTTCGGACCTCGGACGACGCATCGGGAGGAGTCTACGGACGATTCTACGGGTCCCGGTGAATATTGGACTTCGTGAACTTGCTTTCGTAGCAAGTCTCAAAGGCATTTTGTTAACTCTCTTTCTTTCTCGTTTGTATTCACTGTTGGATTCTTAGTTTATTTCCTTGTGTTGTCGATTTTCGTAACATAGCCAGAAGTTTACAGTTACTTTGCCTTGCATTAGATTTGCATCGAATGCCCACCGACTCGTAATCGGCAATCGATTGGTAATCGGCAAAGGGTACGTTCCTCGGCGGAATATGGCAGTTGTGAGTGTCCACTGTTTGGGTGTCGGACCGTACACGGACACAGAAGACCTGCCGTCTCATCGCTTTTGGACGTAGTTTACAGCGAAGCAAGCAAAAGGCGCGGGAATATTTGAAAGCTTTTTCTTGTATTTTTTGTCGTCGCGCTTACCTACTACGTATCCCCTGCACGCACCCTTGGCTACTTTTTCACTTAAAAAATATAAGTGCTATCTCTTGCGTGACTCGTGCCTCACGAAAATTTTCTGGTGGCTTTCGCTAGAGCAATCTCAGTCGGTAGTTCTACATTGTTTAAGAGATGCGCGCCGGAGAGCTCTTTAGTTTGAAATGAAGTACTTAAACAATAACAACAACATTTCTTACCCGAAATGTCTGTTGTTTCGCCCGCAAGCAAGGAGAAGCACTTCGCACAGTTGACTCGACTGACGATGGTCTGCTGAACCAGAGTGCTGCTCGCCACCAAGATTTTGTTTTGAATTTGTGGGCTTAGGTACGTCGCGTTGCCTGCTGCTGTCTCCAGGTGATCTCTGAGAAGGTCATCCCCGCTGCGAATTTTCAAGCGCACCAGTGCACGAAAGTTCCCGTCATTTTCGAGAGGGTCCTCCAAAGTGAGCAGTCCGGCGTCACGATGTCCTCTGAGAGCTATGCCTTGCCTCCCGCAAAATAATACGACTTCTATTGCTGGCATTAGCTCCTTCCGGTTGGTCTGCCTCTGCACGCGTGCAGCGGAGTCCATCCTTTCCTTGACTGACTCTCCTTGCACGGCTTGTACGAAGTTGTCAGTGTCGAGAACGGCCGTCTTGTGGTATTCGGTCTCGCTGTGTGCTTTGAAGGTCTCTTGTGCATTCTTCCAACGCACAAAGGGAGTAGGCACCAAGCCACCGAGTTTCTGATGGCTCCCTTTTCCCGAACATTCCTGCCCAAAGAGGACACAAACCTTGGAAACCTCGAGTATACCAACCAGGGGTACTTTTCCGTCCACTGAGTCTGGAATTTCAGCTTGCGTTTTCCCAGTGTAGGGAAACAATACTTGCTGCCAGGCTTCCAGTGATTCACGAGCGATCGGCGCCTTGTCTCATTGTCCCTGATCTTTTGACGTTTAGGACCCGTCAGGACGTACAGTCCAAAGTCATTATCGGAAACATTGCTTGCTTCGCCTGCGACGTCATCGGAAACAGTGGATTCAGAACACGCTGCTTTGTGGGTCACTGTTTCTGCTGTGGACATAGGAGCATCGAGAGTAGCAGCACCACTTTCTCTTCTGGAAAAGTGGTCCAGCGTTACCTTTGGCCGCTTCGCTGAAGCCGTCCTGGAAGAACCTGGCGTCCGCAGGCATGGGCTGAGAATCTCTACTGAAGCTGCGGTGAGCGGCGAGTTCGTTGGATCTGGAGAGCACGGAGCCCTCGCCAGATCCCTCTCCAGCGGTTCGGGCCAGGAAAGGAGGAACGGGAGCGGGAGAAACAAAGCCATGCCCGGGAATCGGAAGATCCGAAGAAAGAGTCTTATTGGCCGAAACATTGGCGCGAAAGTTAGCACGCCGAAGCGCTGCCAGGGACCCCGGAACCGCAATGGGGGCTTGAGCACCCGCTGACATTTTCTAGGGGTGCTGGGCAGTATGCTGAGCCCCCATGCGTGCGTACTGAACAATGCCTCCCCCTTGTCCCCCCCCCCCGTCCCCCCTGTGTTCCCGCTGTAGCTCAGCTCCGCCAAGCCACACACTTGGCTAGGGGCAAGCACTCTGTCTTTGTTGCGGCTGGTTACCCACCGAATCGCGGCACAACCTTCGTCCGTGAAATTCCAGAACAAATTTACGAAGTAAAGCAAAGTGTCAGGAAACCGCGGACGACGCGGCAACTCCATGAACATGGGGAGAAAAAGTAAAAGCCGGCGCCTGCGGCCTGCATACACTATCGTGGAGAACTCTCCTCTCTTCCCCTGTGTAGGGTGGCGGGAAAGATCCCCTTCGAGATGTAGTAGCTTTTCGACCCCGCCAGCCTTGGTGCTTTCTAGTAAGGGGCTCCCCGATGTCTCATCCAACTTCGACGACTTTTAGGAAGGCGGCATCGGTCTTTGTGCTTTGTGTCGCGAGCCCCGCTAACCGCAGAGTACGGTATCCCGCAAAGCAAGTCGCCGTCCCCCGAGCTGGGGTGAAAAGAGCCCCTTGCGGGCAAGGTCACTGGGTCGGGAGATTGGGGAATGCCCTCGGGGCATTGTTTACATCCGGCGGAAAGAGAAAAGATGAGCCTCCACGGCCTCTCTGAGGTTGGAAGGATGTTCGCTAGCACTGGGACCAATATTGTATAATGGTGCAACCCCACCGTGCATGTCGTTTTGGTGCTTTTTTGACGGTCTATAACTCTCTTTCTATGTATCCTACAATAATAAAGTTAATGTCAAATTAAAGAACTGTTTTTCAACAATACTCTAATGTCTCGATCTTACGAATATCTTTAGTGATTAGTTAATTATTCAGTTCTTAACAGACCACAGTCTCTAATAGAGAAAAAATTATATCTCAAGTTATAACGTCCCATTGTCCACGATATTTTACGTGAGCGTTCGGTTTGATATAATAAATTAAAAAATTAAGCAATAAACTGCTGCAGATAATGTATATTTTAAAATAAAAAATAAAGTTTAAAATAGTACTTTTTCAAGGTGCTATAAAAACGAAATCACGTCAAATAATCAGAATAACGAGACATTAAATTATGAAGCATCCTTCGATATTACATTTTCCGAAACTTTTATATAAATATATTACACGTTAAGAATGTTATTAGACCTCAAACGTTTCCCATTCAGTTACGGCAAATTGCAGTTTCTTAATGTAAAATACAGATGGCGACACCTGTTCAAGAATAGTTTGATGAGCATTTTCCGTCGTGTGCCGCTTGGAACGCCACGTGAAAGACAGAAAAAGCGCCAGATGTCAGGGTGTCAGATGCCTGGCTGACCGCACTGAGCGAGCCAGAAATATCAGAACAAGCGCGAGGCTGCGGGTGCACCTGCTTTTGCGCGCGTTCTACTGAGCGTCGGTGCACATGCCTGATGCGATACAAATGAAATGGGCGCCATGAAAGGAATAACGCCACGTATCTGAAAACATTCTTGAATGTTTTTATCACTTGCAACAATCATCTTCGGAATCAAACTATGCTTGTCGGAATGGTTCGACTATATTTTGTTTCCAAAAACCACCCCAGTGGCTCTTGAAGGGATACTTCAACGAAATTTGAAATATTCCCGTCGTGTTCAAAAATAGGTTGAATATGATCCACAACATCCGTAAATGACAATCGCACGTTTGCATTTTGATCCTGGTGCCTGTATTTTTCGTTATAAACGGCCCACTCTGGCAAGCGCTCGGAGAAGGCCCAGTGCAATCGTGACGTAGGTCGTCTCAAGACGAGCAAAGCTACGGCGAGGCTGACGTCGAGAGGATGGCCTAGTCGTTCCAGCCACCGAAGCAGCTGCTTTTGCGCGGAATTTTGAGTGGCGGGTTAATCTTTATAATCTTGTAGGGGACAATAGCGACTTCTGCAACACACAAAAGGGATTCTCGGAAGAGGGGAGTTCTCTCTACCCCCTTCTCGCCGTGGCCGGAGAGCGGACGACCTCCGTAACTAGCTGTCAAGGTTCCTCATAGTAGGTTACAAGTCAAGAAGGTAGCGGCAAATGCCCCTCAAAGGGAATCATATATCCCTCTGCCACCTCCCCATCCAATAGCGTCCCATCGTTTTCGTGACGTCGTGGCCAACGCAGGAGAGGGTTTTGCCTTTGCTTTGAATATTTGCTTTATCTTTCGACCTTGACTTAGCGTTGTGGAAGCCTCGAGAGGGGGATTAGAAGTCGTTTTTGTTTCCGATGGAAACAAAAACCACTTTGAGGGATTAGCTTCCCCTCCGTTGGATACAAAGGCCACTTTCAGGGGCTCGGTTTCCTCTCCGATAAATACAAAGGTCGCTTTCTTAAAAAAAAGAGGGGGGGGGGGAGGGGTCGGAGACAAGTTGGCATCACTCTGTAGCCATTATCTATTCATTGAAGCGGAACAAGGGGTGTTTCCAGGGAACTATTCTTTCGACTGCGGATGGATTTCAAACGGTCGCATCACGATTATGGGAGGAGCTTCTCCTACCTTCTTGATTTGTAACCGACTATAGACGAGCATTGCAAACGAGGCGTTAGCGACATCCACCAGGGGCTCTTTGCTAATCGTTTAATTCGTTTTAAAATTCCTTTTCGAGACCTTTTTAGCAAGATATTGGTATGTTTCATGTGATACTGCTCTTTTGAACACATATAGACCAAAAAAATGAGCGCAAATTTCGTTGTAGTATCCCTTTAAGTGGCAATGATATTAAAACGAAACGCGCTGGCCTATGAATCCATATTTGTCGGGCTTAAATACCGGCCGAGGTGCCCGCGACCTGACGGAGGCCAATCTGAGTTTCGGTTGCACGGCAAAAAGATCTCTAGTTAGTCAAGATATACCCGCAATTATTTTTTTATTGAGATGTGTTAGGTGATTTTTGTTGGCTTGGCTTGTAAAACCCTAAGAGCTGAATATTTGCTTCACTTTACCTTAGTTCGGAGCGCAGCCAACGCTACAAGCTGATTAGTGCCAATAAATAAGCTCTAGGTCTGACGAAGCCACTTAAGCAGAGCCAAGATCGCGAGGTCGAGCAGTTCGTTTTCTTTATGTGCCTGTGCGGTTGGACTAAACTATAGAGCCACTCAATAAGCTACGTTTCACAACAAATCTTGGTGCTTAAAATGATGGCTGCCAGTTATCTGCAGCTTTATCCGAAATCCCAGGAAACGCTTTTCCGTCTTCCACAAATGTTTAAACAGTTTGCGACAAAGCAAAGCCATATTAAGTGAGCTCCCTAACACAGAAAGTAATGCTGAAGAAGTCGCACTTTTGAATCATGACAATCGGCTGTTGCGTTTGCTTTGTACTAACCACCAAGATGGCGGCACCCACAACAATATCGGGGAAAAGAGTGCCGATACTCTAAGCGTAATTCATTTGGTCGAGCTCACTAGGCTAAACTAGAGCCACTAATGAGCTTCGTTAGTGTCACTAGGCTATATAAACCAAGTCGGTGGGGGATCGTTGGTCGAGTGTGTTGTGGCACCGCAGATCAGAGCA
Source organism: Ixodes ricinus (assembly GCA_037355805.1). Taxonomy (NCBI): domain Eukaryota; kingdom Metazoa; phylum Arthropoda; class Arachnida; order Ixodida; family Ixodidae; genus Ixodes; species Ixodes ricinus. The sequence goes on along the minus strand of JAZHYW010060476.1, from coordinate 1,748 downwards.
CGTGGAGAAATGCCTGAGCGCGAGCTCCGTTCAAAGAACGGAGCTCACGCTGCGGATCCGGTATGGACTAAAGCCCATCGATATACACTGGGTTGCACGTGACGTCATATCCTTCCTCCTTTCTGGTGGCCAAAACCTGCTGTTATACTTCGTTTCACCTTATGTGCGAGCGAAGGCAAAGCTGGAAGCGCGAGCACGGAAGCTCCGTGCGTTCAGGCTTTGCTCGAGCGCGCAAGCTGGGGAGAAAAGCACAAAGCGCTGGTCTAGCGCTTCTAGCTTTGGCTTCGCTCGCAGATAAAGTGGAACGAAGTATAATGAAGCTGTGCTCACTCGTTTCTGCTCGCTCGCGACGCTCGTGCACTGCTCGTAGAATATGCGCAGTAAAGGCTACGCTCGAGGAAGTTCGGCCACCAGAAAGGAGGACCAAATTACGTCAGTGCAACCTATGTATGTTTGGAAGTCGCTCTAAAAAAGGTCGTTGTCAGACGTACACCCTGTCTACGGTACCCTAGAACCAGTTGCACGCACGGCCCGTGTCTCGACTGGCTGGCCCTTGCGAAGGGCAAATGGCGATGCGATTCATGCATGCTAACGTATAGTACGCTGGTCTGGACACCAAGGTTTGAGTTACAGAAACACCGATAATGCGCAGTTACGCACGCTTATGAGTCTACCTCGCTATCAAGCCTTGTAGCGTAGCGTCGGTAACGTCAGTGCGCGTATTCACCTGAAGGTTGGGGGTCAACAACGGTGACGTCTACCCTGGATGGTGTACTTGTAAAAAACGCTTTTATCAAGGGGCTTTAGCAGGGACCCTGGGTTCTGTCGCTCATCTGCATCGTACCGTCATGCGATCGTGTATCACATATACTGCGTGGTGCAGCACTGGCTAAATTTATAATCTACAACGGGTAACAATGTCGCCCTGCGAAACTCCTGCTCTTTAAGAAACTAACGACTAAGTTTGAATGCGCCGTTACATTGCATTTTTAATGTGTGCTCGCGTGCTCGCGTTTTTTCTTTTTTCTTTTTTTGAGGGGGGGGGGGTCTACCTTTTGGGATATTGCCGCGCGCGCAGCTGGCCAAGTGAGCAGCGCGCGCGTGGCCTAAAGCGTGTTTCACATGCCGCGATTTTGGCCCTAGAGCGGCGCGATTTCTGCCGTCGCGGCGTTCGTGCCGCTCAACCGCTAGTGCTGGCCAGAGCGCCGCGACGGCAGAAATCGCGCCGCTCTAGGGCCAAAACCGCTGCGTGTGAACCAGGCTTAACGGTTATCGCGCCTGCCTCCCAGGCGAATGGCCAGGGTTCGATTCCTGGGAGCGACGTGTATTTTGTTTATTCCTGCAATTCGGTGTTCCGGAAAATTCGAGAATCCTGTTGCTTGTTCGAGGTCAGAATGTTCTACGCGTCGAACCTTCTACGCCGATTATTCCAGAAGCCCGCGCGTGGACATAAGGGGTTTCGCGTGGCGAGCCAGAGTCAGTTTCGCCTCAGCGTTCGATCCTGCTGCTTCGCCGCTTTCGACGCCCGCGACGCTTTGTTGTTACCTTTCTTTTTCCTTTAATTTTGGGCACAAGTTCCTTTACGTGCAGCATTTCAGTTTTCTCATTTATTCCTTTGTTTTGTCTTACTCGTCATTCGTGACCAATGAGTACTTATAATAGAGCAGGCTATAGTTGTGGGTCTGGGAAAAAAATATTATATTCGAAAATTGCATTAGCTCAAGAAAACATTAAAAAGCGTGTTGTTG
>JAZHYW010060474.1:0-46880 GCA_037355805.1 Ixodes ricinus | reverse complement strand
GATTCACTGCACTCCTGAAACAAAGCTATCAGCGTATAAAACTCTAGGTCGTCCTCTACTAGAATATGCCGACATATTATGGGACCCGCATTCACAATCGTATATAAACCAGTTGGATGGGATTCAAAGAAACTCTCTCAGATTCATTTATAATTCATATGGCCAAGAATCACACGTTTCATCGTTGTACACTGCGTCTGTAGTCTGGACTGCCTGAGTTGTCATGTCGAAGGAAAGTACATCGCCTTAAATTTCTACATCACATTATACATAACAAAACTTGTTTAAAGTTTGACGCCTATCTCCTAGTTTAACTTGAGCCGTGATACCAGACAGAAGCATGAGAAACTAATTCGAGAGCTTTGTTGACAGAAAGTTGTTTTACATTTCTTTTCCCCGCGTACTGTTTGTGAGTGGAATGAGTTGCCCTGCAGCGTGATGGACATTGTCTCCTTCGCTTGATTCTCTAGTGCCATTGATGAACTTTTCTTTGTTTGAATGAACCGTACGGACTAAGTTGCTTACGCGTTTCACTGTATGCTTCTAACTACTTATTTGTTTTGCTGACCTCTTTTTCTTTCGTCCACTCATGCCATGGCCCTCAAAAGTTGGCCGGCAGTTCTTAAAATAAATAAATGGATGAATATCCAGCCTGCGTTTCATGCACCGCGTGGCAACCGATCCAATTAATAGAAGTGAAGAGCAACCACGATTAAACGAGTCATGTTTATGTTAACTGACTTAAAGAAGCTCTGGAACGATTTCAACGTTGAAAGAATTCACATCTTCTACTTTTGACATTGTTTATCTTGTCACAAAGGACAGAAAACACATCTACTTTTTCAAAATGTGGCGATTCCGCCACGTAATCGCGAGGCAAAAATAAGACCATTTCCCGACCTGCAGCCGCGAGCGGCGGCCATGAGAACCGCACGGCATGACGTCAATGTTGTTACAAGTTGTGCAAAGACCTGCTCGATAAAAGGTAATGTTTCTATAAATCGTGTTGTTCCAACAAAAATATAAATGCGTCAAAAATCTGGTATCATCGACAAAATTTTTATTATACGGAGTTTTAGTGGCACCATCTATTCGAGGTCAACAAAACCGTCAGCTCTATCTGCTACCGCGAACAGCCGCCAGAAGCCGGAGGGAGACGGGGGCAGAGCCGGACGGGGATGGCCGGACGCAGATGATACTTTCCTCCTTACGCCATACTGATCGCACTGCGCAAGCACGTGGTCACGTGGTCGCGAGCGTCCCCCCATTGACTTCACAGCGCAAGTGACTCGGAAGATGGTGAAGGAGTTGAGAGGTGCCGAAAACCTCAATCTTTGTCCATTTTTAAAATAAAACTAGGACATGCAGGCAAAAGCGGTTTTTCATTCTTTACTTCAGAACGGTTGAGACACCAACTCCGAAATTATTTCAGCAAAGTACTGAAATTGTTGCACAGCTCCTTTAAAGGCGCCCAGCAATCATATTTAAGCGTCTAACTTTTTGCGTTTTCCACGTCTCTTGGGGTTCGGGCGAGCCAGCGGGCACGGAGAGAGTAACTAACTATCAGTGCGTCATTATTTTAACGGGACGACGCGGAAACCTCCTCCTCCTACGGGAGCGATCCGCGGTGCCAAAAGCGCGATATGTGAAGTCTTCGGTCCTGGCCTTACTACTGGTCAGAGCCGCTAAAAGCTTTTTTTCAGTCAAAATACAAAATATAAGTGGCACGAACCGTTTCAATTATTCATGAAAGTAGGTTTTGTTCAGCATTTTAGATCAGAGACGAGACAAATGCAGTTTATAAGGTACGGAAACAAGAAATGACCTGTCAACATAACCGCGGCGCGTACTATAAAGGGGTAGTGGGATCAGGCACCGACGAGCGGCGAGCGTAGAAAGGTCCCGGATGTATGCGGCGGCGCTGCGGTCATACGGGCTCGAGGATCCGACCGGTTCCGGTAGGCCTTCGGCGAGCAGGTTTGGCTTGCGATTTAGCCGTTTGGTGGTATGGCAGTGCGAAGTGGCTCCCGTTCTGATCTTCACCCCATGTTTGCTGTCGTTTATGGCCAATGAAGTGTCATGCCAAATTAGTCTTTAATCACGCAGCAAATGCAATGCGAGCCGCCCTGGCCGCCCGCTTCACGCAGCCTATCCAACACGTGCTTAAGTGGCGCCCTCTCGAGCCGTCAGCAGGACTCCGGCAGCCGTGAGCGCTCGCCGAGCTCACTACCCCTCCTCAAGTTCACAGCCACTCAAGCCACGACCAACGACGTCATGAAGACGTCTTTTTGCTTGTTTTTTTTTTTAATTTTAATTTGCCTGTTAACTTTTAAGATGAAGCAAATTTTGAGAAAAGTTTAATTAAAGGGCAATTCCGGCCAAAACTCAAAATGAAATAAATTACTGGTATCGCTGTAGTGACACAAAATACGACCCAAGCCAAAATATTACGTCAGGGGGACGCCACATTCTCAACTAATGCCGATAATAAAACTGCGACCCGCCGCCAGCCGCTGCTCCTTAGCGGGCGGCCAGCAGGTTGCCGATCGCTAAAGCAACATGGGGCCATGACGTCAGTATCATTCTTTTTTCCTCTGGTCCGGGCGTTGTGCAGAGTGCGCTTCTTTGAGCCGCTACCACCTCTACTTCGGCTCGTGATTGGCTTGTTTAGCCGTTGCTTTTGTCTGTAGCCCATGTAGCTTCGGTATAGTCTTTTGTTTATTTGCTTGTGAGAACTCCAAGACTCGTTTTAGCGAGCAACTCGGTGTGCCCAAGACTGCCCAGCTGTTCCTCAAAACATGCCGAGTACAACTTGTAGCGCTGTGGGCTGCTCAAACAACCCACTGCGCAACCCGGAGGTGCTTTTTCACAAGTTTCCAACGGACCGGAAATTGGAGAAGGTGTGGGTGAACGCTGTTCAACAAGTGGACTTTGGAAAGCCTTGGACGCCGACCCCAGATCGAAGCTCTGCTCCAATCATTTTTCGCCGGAGAGTTACGAACGAAACCTACGGGTGTTGGTTGCTTGTGGCTTGTTAGCGAAGGGCTCGAGGCTTAAAAAGGATGCCGTGCCGTCGCCCTTTGCCCACCGTCCGCCTAGTACTGTACGTCACTGGCAGCGCGGCGTAGAGCAACGCCGCTCCATCCACGGAGCCCCAATGACAATTTAGGCCTAGCAACGAGTACGGAAGACTGCACGCACAACACTGAACGAGTTAACTCGTTTTCCGGTCGCTAGCTTTTGGGTATACGCACTAACTGTTGCTACATATGCTGGATAACTACCACGTATACAGAATGAAAACAAAATCAGCTTACTTTCTATCTTTAGATGACTAGCGCAACAGAGGTAGGTGCCGCTCGGCCTGCGTACCGTTGAACGAGAACGATCCTGACGTCACGTCCACATAGCGGTTGATTTCCAGTTTTGCCGGGGCCTCGAGCGGCTAGTTTCGGTTTTGTTGGCCGCGCCCCAAACAAAACTTTGAGGCGTCTCTTTAAAACTACGCCCAATAACGAGAAAAAAATTACACCTTGCAATTCAGGGATGCTGACTGCGTTAAAAACAGTCATAATCTCAAAATCAAAAGTATGGACCGGAGTTACCCTTTAAGTTACTGCGTTCAGTGTGCTCAGGTTCGTTGCAAATTAAAAACCAGTCAAGAGGTTGTTGCAGAGCCGCTTTAAGGTAAACCAAGATATCTATAGGTCATTTTAGCTCCTTCAAGACATCACGAACGGTTATGCAATGCCTTAGGAGACATCTAGGTATATGAGTCTTGAAAATATGCCTTGTAGCCCTTTAGGGTAAACCAAGACATCTATAGGTCATTCCAGTTCCTTTAACACATCATGAACAGTTTGTTATGCAATGCCTTAGGTGACATCAGGGTAGATACGTTTTGAAAATATGCCTTGTAGCCATCTAAGGTAAACCAAGACATCCATAGGTCATTCTAGCTACTTCAAGACATCACAAACGCCTATGCAATGCCTTAGGAGACATCTAGGTAGATACGTTCTGAAAATATGCCTTATAGCCATCTAGGCAGATATGTTTTGAAAATATGTCTTGTAGCCATCCAAGGTAAACCAAGACATCTGTTGGTCATTCTAGCTCCTTCAAGACATCACAAACGGTAATGCAATGCCTTAGGAAACATCGAGGTAGACACATTTTGAAAATATGCTTTGTAGCCATCCAAAGTAAACCAAGATATCTATAGGTCATTCTGGCTCCTTCAAGACATCACAAATGGTAATGCAATGCCTTAGGAGACATCGAGGTAGACACATTTTGAAAATATGCCTTGTAGCCATCCAAAGTAAACCAAGACATCTATAGGTTATTCTAGCTCCTTCAAGGCATCATATCTGGTGAGAGATGTGCACTTTATACACTATCCTTTGCACAGATGCCGTAAAAAAGAATAAAGCAGCATAAAGAGGCAGACTCCAGAGTATCAGCGATTAGATTTATTTCAACAAAAAACAACATCCAAACAATCAAGAAATGCTGATAAGTGTCCACAAATGAAGGCCAAAAACCGAACGGCAAATACTTCAAGACAACCTAAGTTATGTTTGAGGACTAAACGCACAAAACATCCTCAAAAGCGCGTAGTCGGTCACGCTCACAATCTTTTAAGCAAAAACGTACACATGTCCCACGACAGGTGAATTTCAGTGGGCAGTTTGGAGCAAGCTCGGTGCAACTCAGGTCACACCAGGGCAACTCCAAAACAGTAACTTGACGCTGAACGCAGCCTCAACCCATAAGCACAACCTCATTCAGACGATGCAGAAATGTCCATTGAAGATGTTTCAACAGAAACGCACAAGACACTTGTTAGTCCAGAAGAGATTCATCTCACCAAACACTGAATACACCAGAGGCGTCTTTGACTGCTGTTAGAAAACAAACTAAGCAAAAGTCAACTGTACTTGGTAAAAAGATACATTAGAGGAGACTGACTAGAAAAGATTTGAGTATATTTTGTGCAGTCTGTGTACAATGCCGACTTCAAGTCTGCAAACGTGCCATAGCCCACGATGAGAGAGGAGCAATGCTTCCTTTGCATGCTTCAAAAGTCCAATGCAAATACGTCAAAACAGCACTGATCCTGTTTAAGCTCGCCTTCAACAAACACGAGCAGAAAACAATGTTCCTAAAAAACAATATGACTAGCAACTTGTAATGCAAACAGAATAGCATTTTCACCTTTTGCACTTGCAATTTGTGCAATGCCTTGGGAAAAGAAGGGTGCGAGAGGGCAAGACTATCAAGCACGAAGAAAAGGCAACAATTGTGTAGTCGAATATCGGACAGCCGTGTCAAAACGCACAACACGCAACTCTTCCTTCGATAAATATTCAGGGTGCCACAACCATTGGATCTCTTGACAAGCAAGAGAAAACAATCCACTATATATGTAGTGTCTTGAAAAACAAAGCAACAGATACATAAATCTATGTTGCCACGGTGGTTACTGCAAGCTGATTACTGTTGGGTAGCCAACCTATGGCAATATCGTAGAAACATCGCTTCAGCTGCTTTGTCATGTCAACACCGATGGTGGAAACAGGTTGTGCCGAAACAATTCACTCGTACAGTTCAAACACAGACATAAACTTCAGACAATAAACGAGTCACTGAAAAAAAAATTCTATATATCCGTCTCAACCCGTTTTGAACACATTGCATGGAGACCCAATTAAAAGCTACTATACTTGTCGCCTTAAGGAAAGAAAAAAAAGTTTTGCACATAGTGTCTTCACTGCAAAAAGCAGTTTCAACAAAATTTGGCTCTCGGAAGAATAAAAAAAAAACATCTTTACGAGTGTCAAAATGTGTACATCATGATAAAATAACAAATAAATTATCTTCATCGTGTATACAAGTAACTTGATTCACTGAATAAAGAAGTAAATTAGCAACACTCCCCAAGGAACCAAGCATATTTTAATATGGTTCTTGAGGTGAAAAGGAGAGTCAGAGAATTTTGGCTCACACCTAGAATGGCCCTTTCATTCTGATGGTGGCTACATCAAAAGAAAAGCAGAGCACATACGAAACAAGCACCACTCAAAGGATGAGAAACTGTCAACAACAAACATTCAAACAGCCTTACATGATTTAAAAGAAAAAAAGCCTAATAAATATTGGCTTTATTTTTGCAATCCTTCACATATGTCGTCTCAAAGCTGAAGAAAAAACACTTTAGAAAAAGATAAAAATAATGCATGCCAAGGGCTGGACTCTGAGCATATGCTGCAAAGAAGCAACGACTTTTGCCCAATGGCATTTGCTCTGCACATGGTGTCGAAACGTGGCCGCCGACGCCGTGTGCAAAGCAAACATGCCGTACGGCGAAGTTTGTCTCGTTCGCCGCATATTTGCTCCGTTTTAGCCTTTGGCTGGAGCTTAGGTTTCGGAACAAGAAAGACGAATACAGCCTGACCCACATATCATGGGCTGTTGATATATAAGAAACACACCGAGAGAAAACAAAGTTTTGAGTCGCACTAGCCACATGCCATTGACGATAAACGGCACATTTTAAGAAAAAATTTAGACTTCATCAAAAGTGAGTCAGGTCACAGACGGCACGGCACGCAAGGCCAACTTTCTTCGACAAATAAGTACCTCTCGTCAGACTCAAAACATTCAGCATCGTAACGGAAGAAACAGCAAACTTCTCAGAAAAGAAAGCTGCTAGAATCTGAGCTCCACGGTTCGTTTCTTTTTTTCCCCGCCTTTTGGCTATGTAACAAGGAACTCCTAACAACTCGCCTCGAAGGACCGCAGCATCGATTAGGGGATTGAAATACCTCGCGCCGGCCACGACGTTGGCCGCCACCGTTCTGGACGCCACAAAAAAGAAAAAAAAATGAACAAAAAAAACTTGACGAAGACGAAATTTACGAAATGCATCCTTGCATGCTAGTCTAGGACTTCCCTTAAAAATTGCTAGTTTCGGCTACCGGGACAGTAGTAGAAAGCCGACTCTCGTCCAGGCAGTGGTTGTCGGCGGAAGGAATAACCACCGCGCACTGCGGTTCGAGAAACGGAACCGATGACTACGTGCGCCACGCCCCGTCCACGGCCAAACCCGGGCCGGTGGCGGGCCGGGATCTGCGCACCGGCCGAACTACGGCACCTGGAACACGTCTGCAACTTGCGTTTATCGTCCTATTCCGCCTCGAGCCATTAAATGAGCTGCACTTAGCGTATCGGCACTCTCTTCGCCGACATTGCTGTGGGCGCCGCCATTTTGGTGCTTGTGTAAAGCAGACGCAACTGCCAATCGTCATGATTCAAAAGTGTGATTTCCTCAGCATTACATTCGGTATTAGGAAGCTCATGTAATATTGCTTTGCTCTGCCGTGATTTGTGGAGGACAGAAAAGCGTTTCCTGCGATTTCAGATGAAGCTTCAGATAAATGGCAACCATGATTTTAAGCCACAATACGGGCGAGCGTCGTTCCTCTGAGGCGTAGCTTATTTAGTGGCACTAATTCCGTCTGCGCATCGAAAGTGGTTTGCCACGGAGATGGGAAGCTTCTGGTGGCAATGTGACGCCACCAGAGGGAAGCCAGAAGTGTGGAGGGCCACGCCCCAACGACGACCAAAACCGAGAGACGCTATTGGACGAAAACAAGAGCCGACTGAAAAGCTGTTTCGGATACCCTCGGGGCCACCGAAACAGGTGTTGAGTCAGGCCTCCTTTTCGTCCGATAGCATCTCTTGGTTTTGGTCACCGTTGGGGTCATGTCCTTCCACACTTCTGGCTTCACCTCCGGTAACCTCATGCTGCCTCCAGAAGCTTCCTACCTCCATGCACTCCGGCTTCCACGACGTCGTTTGTTGCCACTCCAGCTACCACTTTCGACGCACGGTCGGAATGGAACGGTAGACGCCGGTCAGAGACGTGCTCCGGGAACCGAGGGCGAACCGTCGCGCTACGCCGACGGCCCGATTCGTCCGGCCGGTATGCAGCTTCTGCCCCGCCATCTTGGCTCGGCCGCGGAGCGAAGTGCGGTCGACGAGCGGGACAGCAAACGCATTCGGCTAGGTTCGGTAACGTAGGCACTTGGCTGTTGCGACCGGCGTGCACGCGGTGCGGCGAGGAAGCGGAAACGGTTCGGGGATCGTTGAAAGCTTGTCGACGCGTGCCCCGCGGCGCATAAAGGGTGGCACAAAACGGGATTTCGACTGTCGTTCGAACAGAGCGGTCGCAGCCGTCCACGGCACTCGGAACGCGTAAAAACAGTTGGCCACTTCGTGCGAAATAAATAAAGGCGGCCGAGAACGGGAGCGCACTCCCGACGGCTGCGCGAGGGCTGCGTTCCCTCCTTTGTCGAGTTTGACCGCAGCCAACGCTACGACCCGACGAAGCCGATCGAGCAGAGCCAAAAGACCCGTTGTCCCGGTGATCGTTCCCTTGGCGCGTTTGCCATCACTAGCGAAACCAATCACGCGCGAAAAGAGCACGGGACCACTCCACGTTCGCTTGTTCGTGATCGGTCGTGCCGGTGGTAGCAAGTGGCACAAGCACGACAGCGCCGTGACGATACACTTTTGGCACCGCTCGATCGGCTCCGTCGAGTCGTAGCGTTGGCTGCGGTCAAACTTAATGCGAAACGGTGCGCAGAAATGTGGATAGAGAACTCAAACCCAGACAAACCATCGAAAGATGTTCGGCAGTTTTGGAAGGCGCGGGTCACGCGCGAAGAAACACGAGGAGGAAGCGCGAAAGGGGGACAAAGCTTCACGCACTTTCCAGTCGGAGAGGAGCAAGTCAAACTTTCGGGGGAGGGAGAAGAAGGCAAGCGGGGGACGGGCGGAAAATGCGAACTGAACGTCAGCTTAAAGGCCGCTGCCCCGTTGGGACGAGTTCAAAATCCCGTTTGACGCGGCGTTGGGACCCCGATTCACTCGTTGGCGCAGTGAATCCCTCGTGTTCGGCGAATCGGAATCGCTACGCTCGACGGATTCGAATCTGCCGAGTCGGTGAACACGAGTCGCCAGGGACTCCGGAACCGGGGGGACAGGGGGCGGTCGCCCCCCAACATTTTTGCACAGGGGGCAGGGCCCCCCACTTTGCGACCACTTTTCGACCGCTGCCCCCCCACTCCCAAAATAGTTCCGGAGTCCCTGCGAGTCGCCACGCCCGAAGGACTCGCTTGCCGACGGGGGTGGTGTGGTCAAGGCGACACGGGACACATCATTCTATCATTTTTCGTTCTTTAAAAGTTTACAAACATAGAGTCCTCATGCAACTGTGATGCTAGCAACGACTGGGACTCGCTACGTCCTTCCTAAATGCTTTCGTTTTGAAACGGGCCCTTCGTTAAGCCTAAGGAGAAGAACATGAGGCAAAACGTTTCTTTGCGATCGATAGTGTGGTGCAGAAGGTGCCTGTCGCGACGGTGTTTCTCAGTTGGGACGCCGGCCGCGGTGCAATATGGGCGGGAGGGAGGCACGCCGAAGACTGTAACCGCTGACAGCGAATGCGGCAGTGGGGAGGGAGGGTGGGGGGCAAGGTTTTGGAGTCGTTGCCGTAAAAAAGCTACCTACAGCTATGAAAAGAGCCGCCAAAAGTGTGTCGACGCTGGAAACCACGTTTTGAAAAAAGCGCTACGTCTACGAGGTGTGTAAAAATGTGAAGCCGAGAGTCTCACAACCTTTCGTATACATGTTGACTACACTGAATAGTTTGTTGCAAGATGAAAAAACGACGCCCTCCGTAGGAAAGAAGCGGCCCCATTTTGCAAACAGGGTGGAGTCTCCGTATGTACACCCAGAAAGGGCCCTTCGCCCGCCCCAGCTCAAAGCTGCGCTCGACAGGATTTGGACTGCTCAAACGGATCCTTACGCAATCTTAGACTTACCAAGACGTTCCAACGTTTCAAGTCGATATTGTCACTTTTCTGCAAAAGCAATGCCATCTAGAGGTAACAAGAATATTGCACTGGCCAAACAGACCTCTCCCAAGCGAAGACGGCTTTATTTGACGAGTCTCCGTAGTGCTCCAGGAGAAAGGACACCGCAGCTAGGAAGCCGCATTGCACGCTCGCTTTTTTGCCTAAATGGAGTCATCACCACATTTATCGCGCCACTCGTTCCACAAAAGGTTTACATTAATCGGCCTTTACGGGACAACCAATCACAAGCCAAAAGGGAGTCATCTGCATCGAACGACGCTAGGAGACAGCAGAAGATGACAAAGTACTTTCAGGGCAGACGTCTGTTCAAGCTTCCGCAAAAACAGATTTCTGGCAATTTCGGTTATAGAAAATGTGCAGAGGACATACGGCGAAGGTTCGTCAGACACCGTCCACTTCCAAAGTCGGTACCGGACGGGTCGGCAATGAGACTGGGTGCAAAGTTCAAGAGCATCCGAGTTTCCCACATCCTCGTTCTTCTCTTTTATGCACGACCAACGTCTCATGATGCACACAATCCTTTTTCTATTGGGACATTTCGGAGGGTCCAGGTTATTTGGTAGCTCCTTGCAGACGAAATCTCAAACCTGCCAAGCGCATCTCAAAGGGGGGGCGGGATGCTTTCTCCCAAGGGCACTGCGAGAGCCGACGTCGAGCCAGGAACATCTTGGCCCGACATTACATTCGGCGAGAGTGCTCTCCGACACGTGCAACACTCGTGTAAATTTCGTTGAACGCCCGAGTCGGAACGTTCGCTTGGCAACCCTGCCAGACAGCAGAACCGACCGTCCACACCGCCCTCTCTTTCTCTCTTACGGCCGACGCAGGAGCATGGCACGCGCTCCCGTGCCGTCTCATGAGAAAAACAAAATGCAGTAAGGGTATGTGGTCCTTTGTTCCAACGCCCGCCGTTGAAGATCCGGCGAATCGGCATTTGTGAGCGTCTTTGAAGAGTGCGGCACGCGCGAGAGTACGGGTGCGGTGCCATTACGGCTTACGTGCGTACGGCTAAATGGTGTCGACGTACAACCGCCTCGATGGTGCGCTCCCTTGTCAGCATCGCGTGTGGGTGGGCTGTCCCGGGTAAAATCAGCGGTGCAATGGAAGGCTCATTTACGACGGACGACTTCGTCGGACTTCGAGTGCCAAGGTGTTTGGGAATAATTGAAGCAAACTTGCGCCAGCTCGCTCTTTCTCGAAATCACTAGGATGATGCTCCACCGTCGAGATACTCCCAGAAGATAATCCGAAAGCCTGGCTTAGGAAAGAGGCGGCGAATCTGCTACTTGTTTCCCTGCGCTCGCGTCTTTGGGATTGGTCATGAGGAAAGCTGAATGCCAACAATTCAATATCTAGTTTCAACTCAAGGAAAAGTGCCTAGGCCACAGTAAATATGGTGCTGCAAACAATGTCATGGGGACACTTTAATTTGATGAGCATGTCGGCATGTGGTCGTAAAATAAAAAGGGAAAGACGCGAAAACACGAAACAGAGAATTGCCAGTGTTCTCTAGGGATTCCATAACAAACAAAAATGACTTCGAGCTTGCATGTTTGCTCGTCTAATCTTTTTTTACATGGGGCACAAGGAAGAGAATGTTTACTGGTTAGATGGTGTGTTCGGTAGGCACCAGCAAACTTTACGAGTCTCAAAGGATAAAAAGGATATCAGTGCACAGGGAGTGAAGCGACATGAGTGATCGATGCAGAAATGGCATTCACTTGTGAGCATTTCGGAGTCACATTTCTGTGTTGCAGTGCAGAACAAAGCTGGGGCCCGCAAAAGAGGCTAAGATGTCGGAGAGGGCCAGAAGGCAACAAACATTTACACAAAGCTAAATATAAGCAAAACCAAAGGTGAACAGAAATAAAAATGCGACTGGTTCTACAGCATTATGAATTTCTGTGCCTTATTAGGTAAAAGTGTTTGGTACATTTCTTTTTTTTTTTTTTTTTTTGTCGCCATCTTAGTTTTAGGACATTTTAGAGGTGGGCTGAAATGGGGATTTTCTACTTAATGAGACCATGATGGGACCGGAACTTAAACCAGCCTAAATAAGGTGTCCGCCATGAATACATTCTGAATTCACCAAGGTTCCCCTGCCAAACACGAGAAAAAAAGAAACCTTAAGTCGCGATGAATGCATAACAAGGAAAACGGTGCAGCACTGCAGATCCCAAGCTATGCTCCAGTTCACGATAACTCAGCAAACTGCGGAGGCCAGGGCCTCAGTGATCCGAAAAAACCGCTTCAGATGGTGCAATTTTTTCTAGTGTCTTGACGTCGCAACACCAGCAACGTGTGCCGTAGCAACCGCTCAAATTTGAATTGCTATGTCATCGTTAAAATTTTAATTTCCTTGCACCGGTTAGACTCAAAAGCATTAGTTACGTGCTTTCATGCCTTTCAATCATGTTCAGGACACTAACTGATCTCACCGAAGCCATTTAGCCGCAAAAACAATCCACTGCTAACCAAAATTATGTTAAACCCTGTATTAAGTTATCGTCATCATCAGTACAGAGGAGGTCACGCGAAAATATTGCGTTCCTGATTGGCTGCTTGCTGCCTCCACAAACGTGTCCAACTTATTAGAGTTACTCATCCATTACGAGCCAGACCCGATCCCAGCAGTTCGTGCTGCAGCCCTAGAACCCGTTCTAGGGGACAACTCGCCAAAATTGCTCAGAAAATTGCACCATCTGGAGCAGGCCCAAGAGCTTAGAACTGAGGAATACGACACCATTCTACAGGAGCGTATGTATTACTGCAACGGAAGTGCAGGATGGAAGAAGCAGCTGTCGTCTGCTGTTAAATCAACAAATTGGGGAGGGGTGTCTGCCCCTCCCGAAGCGCCGTATGCATGTGTAAAAAGACTGTTTTAGAGAGCCATTTAAGCATCTGCAAAGCTATCGATCGGCTTGCCAATTCATGTTACGAAGCCGCTGCGGGAACACCGAGTTCCAAATGATTGCTTGATTGCTCAGGGCAACTGTACTCTTGGAAGGCCAAACAAAACTGCAACGTACGTGAAAAGAAACATTCCCGTCAGTATCAAGCTGAGGTGGAAACGGATGCGCAAAAAACAATAAAAAAGTACTGCAGATGCCAGCACGTGCTGGCATCTGCAGTGTTACTTTTTCTAAATCAAAAATGAAGATAAATGCAGTGAAATACCACTCAAACAAACTACTCTGATGAACAAACTTATGTAAACGTCCCTACCAAAAATTTTTTTGTATTATAGGCATTCAGTTAATCTCCACTTTAAAACATTTTCTTGGGAAGCTTGAAGTTTGTTCAGGTGGAATTTCAGCAGTGACACTTTACACATGCATTCGTTAACGCCCCACTTTAAAACCTTTACGAAGATGAGGCGAGCACGTGCAAGCCGTGTACCTACGCTCCCAGTGTTCTCACTGCTGCTCGGTACTTTGACAAAAGGTCTGCTGCATTCTAAAGCAAAAACGTACCACGGCGTGAATGCATATCTCGTGGAGGAGAAGACGAGGCACTAGTTTTCGTCATCTGCCAAGTTACGCTGAGATGGGGTATGGTCTGGTATGCTCAGAAGCCGAGCAATGCATGCCGACTCGGTGAGGCCATCTACCGAAGGACTGTACAAATATTTGGTGAAATTCTCGAAAGAAAACAAATGGGACATCTGAATGCTACGTCATGAAATGGTCTCACTCTAGTCGGGTAACTCTAATCGTAAACATGTTTAGGAAAGTGGACAAGTTTAAAAATTAAAATGACCCTCAAAAACAATGACTAACAAAAGAAAGACCTTCAAAGCAAAGCAAACTACAGCCTCAAAACCAGACTAGAAGGGTCCTCGCGCTGCCGGAATGCACAACATGCAGTCTTCCTTACGTTCGTTGGTGCAGAACACGTGCTGTAAGCGTTGCCGACCCAGGCACGTGACTGCGAAGCCATGTGCCGAAGGGCAAGAACTGTGGGCACCAAAAGTGTCACCA
This sequence comes from Ixodes ricinus, assembly GCA_037355805.1. Taxonomy (NCBI): domain Eukaryota; kingdom Metazoa; phylum Arthropoda; class Arachnida; order Ixodida; family Ixodidae; genus Ixodes; species Ixodes ricinus. The sequence continues at coordinate 32,953 of JAZHYW010060474.1, read as the reverse complement.
AGGCCCAATACGTCACGACACATGACTGCTCATTTCGCTGGCTGGCTGAGGACAAAGCAGGGTCTGGTTCTCATCATTTTTGTTTCTGTTAAAGCTGACGCATTGAAGCCACGAAAGATTCTTTTTCTGGGTTCTACAAACGTTTAGGATTTAACGGGCTTACTATTAAGTAACGGTCAGAAAATTATTTCATGGTCCCTTGAACCTCTTGGCTACTACCGTTGTTTCTGGGTTATAGTCTGCTGACTATACATGTTTTAAAGTTGAAATTTCAGGCTGTGCGAACTATCTATGCGTGCGGACTATACAGGAGTTTCGTTTTTTAAGATTGTTCATTATGACGAGACGTGACGGATTTTGGGAATGAAAGAGTATGTTAATGATGATTTATGTGTAATAAATAGAAGCTTCTTTGTGAGCTAAGAAAGCAGATATTTGTCAAGGTGTGCCGTGTATGAGAAGATTTTCATGTCGACTAACCACCAGGTGCGGACTATGCACTGAATGCGGACTATCTAGGCAAAAGCTCTTTTTCCACCTAAATTGGCCTTTGCGACTGACAATAAACTGGGTGCAGACCATAGCCCGGAAAATACGGTAATCATGAGCGTCACTCGAGACCTCCATTGCCACTCCAGCTGTACCACAACGAAGAACTCTTGAATGAACGAAACAGATAGCCAGGCATTAATAGTGAGAGCAAGAAACACCACCCCAAGACCAAACAAATATTTGGATTAATTTCCGCGCTAACTTCCAATTTTAAATATAATTTTTGTGAAAAAAAAAGTCTTCAATGGGTTAAGTTTACACATAAAGAAAAAGGCAAGTCTACCCTGCTCCAATTTCTCTCGGAAAGCGCTCGTTTGACACAGTGTTGTGGTGGTGCCTTCTTTTCTTTAGCTTTTTGCTTGAGCATATTTTGCGGTGGCGTTCTCTTCTTTGTCTCCATAGGGGGAACACTCGCACCTTTAGGAAGAGTTTCTACGCATCCACTAGTCTACCTCTATACTTTACCAAGTTGAATGTCTAGTACGTCTAGTACGACACGGCCACCCAAGTATCCATTTTTCATTACTAAATTCACATGCAACGAAGATAATAGACCGACCACTGTGCGAAATTCACGTATCCATGTCTGCATAAGCACAACGACCCCAAGAGGCCCAATGGCAATGGAGCCTAGCAAAAGTTATAAAGACGAAGGACAAGACACTTCAGAACAGGTGCAGTTCATCCGAGGAAGACTAACATAACTTAATGCCGCACGCCTGCCTCTCTTACGTACACCCCAGCCGCGGTCATTACAAGCGAAAACTTGGATCAGACTTGCCAAACACACGGCCCGTGCGGCCGCGGCATTCACGACGCGTTTGCCAATTTTCACAATGCTGCACCGCTCTTACAAGTGTGGCTTACAGGCAGTGTGCATGCAACAAACGAACAAAGGCAAAATTCTGAGTGGCTGATTTGTCTCGAAATTGGTCCAACACATTTTAACGGACACATCTGAACTAAAACCCCAAATTACGAACCACAATATATATTTTTTTTCCCCAAAGTTTTCGAAGTTGTATGTTTGGTCTGAGGTGCCGAGGGCTCTACTGGCAACATGAAAATCACAAAGTCAGATGTCGGGCAACATGGGGGCAGTGCGGCTAGTTCCCAAAAGCTTACAAAAACAAACTCAAGCCAGCAGAAAAAAAAAAAAAAGCCTGTTTTTTAGATTCTTGCAAGTTAAGCGTGGAAAAAGTATGAATGCTGTTCTTGGCAACGCCTTCATTTGGTGTTTTATCAATGGCTAATTTGAATTTAGAGACGATAATGGCACGCCAGAAAGAGTAAAACCTGGGTATTCTAAAAATGTGTTTAATTTGGGTAGCCAAAAAAACTGCCGTAGTCCCCTATAAGTAAAGATGGTGAGATGATGACAAACCTTTCGCCATCCTTTCTTGTGATTGGCGGGTTGGTGAGATGACAAAAAACTGAAGCTCGAGAGGCGCACATTGAAAGACAAAGAGGCCGCAACTACACTCCAAAGTGCACAAAATGCCCTCAACGACTATAGCGTTACAGCCGTGCAATGTTGGAGGTGGCAGTTGGCAGAGGCAGCTTCGCTTTTCTTTGGTTTTTCTTGCTTTTGAGACAGACCCCTTAACTTTGGTAGGATTCAGAAGCTACGAGGAAGCCACTCACAAAAGGGGAAGTGGAACTAGAGGCACGCTCCCTGTTTTAGATGATTTAAGAAAGAAATGAAGCGAGCGACGCAAGTTAGCAGACGACGACCACAGCGCCATTTTGACTAGATTTCAACCCGCCCACCGCGGAACGCCCTCAAACAAAGAAGATGTGACAGAACCGCTAGCTCAGTCGACAAAGTGCCACAACATTTCGGTGTTCGACGAAAGTATCACTACGAGACTAAAGGCGGAACCCGTTTCCACGGAAGCAGAAACCGCTTACGAAAGACCTTCGAACTTGTGGCACAAGTCTGCCGCGTAGAGCGAATACACATTCCATTTAATTCCAAGGTTAACGAGATGCAAGCTCAATTACTACTAGGTATAATAGAAACTACGGCGTGTTCAAGTGTCGAGCCGGCGAAGGTCCCCAAGGTGCCTGCAATCGAACGACGGGGCTCAGAAATTCGAAAAGCTGGTCATCTCCGGATTCAAAAGGACAGGTGGAGGCACTCGAAACTTGGCGACGGACAGAGCCACACAGACAAGCGCGGAGTCACCCTAGCAGCATCCGGAAGCACGCAGAGCGCCGAAAACGAACGGCGGCACGCTTCGGTCCTGGACAAGCAAGTCGCAACGCCCGTGGTCACGGGGCATTCCCGATTACAGGATGCCCGGCATACCTCAGAGAGTCTGCACCACCCTGGGAGGCAGCGCCGAAGCCGCACCCACTTTCAAAGACGCTCAGCGAACGACAAACGAATGAAAAACTCGCGTTCTAAACTCAACCGGCAGCTACGTCTCGTCGGAAGTGGAGCCATTCTCGCTCCGACGTACCTCCAGCCGGAGATCGCTTCGGAAAAAAGCCGGACGACTTCCGTCGGACTAGATCCAGGCCGGCATCCGAAGCCGGACACCGGCATTGCTGGGTGGCACTGGGGTCGCCAAAGCGCGCGGAGAGGAGGGGGCACCTGCGCTGTGGCACTGAGCATGGTGGCGGCGGAGCTTCATATGGACACGCCGGGAAACTCCACCAGAGATCCGCCAAAGTCCGGACTGGCGCCGGAACCGTTGGACTCGAGCCCCGGCGAGCCGCCGTGGCTGATGAGTTCCACCTCCTCGTCACTCTGGAGCACGAAGGGCAGGCTTTGGAGCAGCAGCTTGTAGTAGACCGCCACTATGACGAAGATGTAGATCTGCACAAACAGTAAAATCGTTCGCCTTAAAAGCTAGCCTTTTTTTCTTTTTTTCCCAACAGGTTTGGGAGGCAAAAACAATAAGCAAATATGCGGGCGATGTCGCTGCAAGAGGATGACCGAAAGGAGCCACAACAGAAATTTGTGTCGGAGCCCCGTGGGCTCGAACTAAATTCACCGGCTTTTAAACGATGAAGGAACTAAAAAACAAAAACACATTTTAAGATAATGCTTTTCGTGGTTTCCTTCCCACACTCATTTTGAAAGGATTGATTGAAAAGAAAGACTGAACCGACCTGACTTCTGTGTTATGGAGCTGGAAACAAATGTTAGCTTCGAGGAACTCTCTTTTATGCGTAGATTAGCTAGTGCAACCGAAGCCGCGCACTGTACATGGCTCCAATGAGACAACTGGACACAGTGCTTCATTTCTGTTTTTCTGCTCTGCTGCTTCTGAGGCTTACAGCCTCAGAAGCAGAGGCTTACAGCCTCTCATATTCAACCCCAGGCAAGCTTCAGTGAGCACAATGTCGGTTGGTAAGAGGCAATCCTTTTCTTGTTTCTTTCTTTTCATATTCATTCAGGAAAATTTCTAGTCTATCCTCGTAATGTCGTGTATGTATGCTTATGACTCCAGAGTGCATCTTTCACATACCCGCAGTATGAATGAATGAATAAATAAGTAAGTAAATATACAATCACATTAGAAAGGACCAGGCATGAGATTACAGAAGTTGTAGCAGAATGAATCTCCCCACAAAACTCTGTCTCTGAACGAAATCTACCAAACTAAAGTCTGTCAGCGGGTGGCAGCACTATTGGCTCCCCAGACTGTAATATATAGATATCTCCTGACCAGGCACGAAGCCAGGATTTTGTTTCGGGGGGAGGGGGGGGGGCTTGCCCATTACAAAATGATGTATGAGGGTTGGGGGGGGAGGGGAGGACCCAGCAAAATGGAAGATTTCGGGGGCCGGTTCCATGGGGCCCCCACCCCTGGCTATGTGCCTGCTTCTGACAATGAGTATCCAACCTTTTTCAGACATCACTACATGGTGACCACATGCTTTCAACATATATATATATATTATTTCAAAGTCAAAAACAAAAACCCTGGGGAACAAAATAGGCACAGAGTTCTGTCTCCCGATCCACGCCGAAAGAGACCATAAGTCCCTAAATGTAGGGACATGCCCCTGTCTGAGGGCCGATTGAGAACCAACAAGACCGCTTCTGTTCTTTTTTGTATGGAGGTAGACAAGCAGTGTTGTGCTGATGTTTGTGAAGGTATGAATACATTCATATGTCCGGTGTGTCCGTCAGAGTTTTTAGTGTTCTGTCGCAGCGAGCCAAAGCCCCTCATAAGCACTGTCACGGCAGATGACGAAGACGTGAGAGTATGGCAGAGGTATGCGATTCAAGATTGTGTTAAAGAGTGGTAACCGCGCCGTAAGACTTTTTCTATAGCCCAGGCTTACCGCCGTGCGAATTTCAACCATTTTCAACGGTGAAAAAAAAAAAAAACTGCTAGGAAGGAGTTTTTTTTTATAGGACGAAATGAACGAAGTTGAGGCTGCAGCGCGGAAAGTGATGTCGCAAAACATTGTTTTCCACCTCTTATTTTTTTTAAGACATTCTAAGCATTATATTGGGTGCAATGAACGCTACTTCAAGAAAAAAAGAAAAAGATCAATGCCCGTAGAGTTACCAATTCTGAATAAATAAATATTGGTTTCATTACTTTTCATTCGGCAATGTATGATTATCTCGTAGTTGGCAGCATCAATGAGTTTAACCTAATCCTCCTCCTTCCAAACTGAAGACAATGTGACGACATGGGGCACACTACAAAAGAGCTTGCATTCACCATGCAACTTGAGATACCGGAAAATCTACACCGGGGACCCTCTTTGTGGTGCTCATGACGTGCTTTGGCTTGCCCCCATCAAAGAAACTGGAAGAGAAAAAGACTTACCCGAACACTCAAAATGATGACCAAGATACCACCAATCACACCAGCCTGGGAAAAAGAAAATGTGTTGTCTATTACACAATATTCAAATATAGCTACAACAGGCAGCATGTTGCAAAATTCTAAAGGCCAGCCTCCTACTCTCTACAAGACAGACAAGTCACCATGTGGTGTTCACCTGGCACAAGAACCAAAGTCCTTTACGCAGGGAGAGTTTGGCAACCAGAAAACGGGATCTTGCTTCCACCATGTTGGGTTATCAAATTTAAGACCCACTCAGAGTTAGGCATGCCACAGATATGGTGACCCGTCCCCGTAAAGAAACTGTTTCTCATTAATGTAAGTGCCTTCGGCGATGTACATGCAAAACAACAGCTCAAACTTACTTCTCTGCTACTATCTCTTAAAATTATGTGATTTTCATTCATTCCATTTCTGTCGAGTGAATTTTCCGCACTTTCAATATTACATCTAAAAAATGACCCCTGTCAAAATTTAGTGCTGCGATGGCGACATGCAGAAGAGGCGCTGCAAACCTGTGCGCTCGATTGCCCGATTCCGTTTTGTTCAAGAAAACATCATTTTGTTTAAAACCAAAGGGGAGAAAGCTAATTGATAAGTTCTCTTTCAGGAGATCAATAAAGGATGACCAGTGCTTTAATACAGTGGTCAATTTCAGGTGCAACAAAATGCCAGTGTCCAGAGAACTGTGTTTACAAGACATATTCTACACAACTTTGGATTAGTGCACACGGAGCGGAGAGGACAAAAGCTTGCCAAAAGCAAAAACCTCCCTCTCCTGGCATCGCAAAGTCAGCTCGTTCAAGTGGTTGACAAGCTCCGCCCATTTGACAAACTATCTCAGTTTAAAAGGCTCCGACACAGGGTATGGGCTACAAAGGAATCAACATTACTCCTGCTTCCGTCATAATTAGGGCTGTGCGAATACTGAATAGCAGTTGCTGAATCTAACACCGAATCAAACTAAGAAAAATAAGCCGAATATTGAATCGAATATCGAATAGTGCTTTTATTTCTAGGAGTTTTTCAAATTGTACTCCGAGTGAGAATATTCTATGTGCAGAGTATGCACCCGGTGCAGAATATGCATCTGATGTGGAACAACAGCTCAAATATATAAAAGTTATGATGCAAGAAAGAAAAAAAACATAAGAAAAACAGACGCTGGATGTGGAGCATTAAAGTGGATTTTGAGATCCAGCTTTTACGCTGCACACATAATCTATCTACCGCAAGCGTCATAGATAACCCAAAGTTACGACTGTGCATGGCTTTTTTTTCCTCGGCAAAACTAACATCACGACACGCCTCCTCTTTTTGATATCTGTATACCTCAGAAGGGGCGTACCGCGATGTTTGGTCTCAATGAAGGGCGAAAAGGACGCACAGGATTTTATTTTATAAGAATAAACGGATAGAGGTTAAATCTGATTAAACGAGCTTAAACAATATTTGGTCTGAAGTAAGGAAAACAAATGTGGTTAGGTGGCACGAGTCACCGTACGACAGCCGCTACGCATCCATTCCTCCGTCCATTCTATCCTGCTTCAGAAAGCCTAGATTTAAAAGAGGAAGCAAGCAAAACACAAAGCAGGGAGATGGCTCCTGCTTAGACTGGTAGCAAGTGCGCGTCCGTGGTGCTGTCGTGTGGAAAGAAGGGAAGCGCACTGAAGAGCGACAACGCCTGCACGCAATCCACGCTTTCGGCCTTTCCTCACCTTCTCACAATTCGTATTTCAAATGCGGCTATCGAACGGTTGGAAACACTCACAAATCGAGGCACACTATTTTTTTCTGTTCTGTTTCGTTCCAAATTCGAACTTGCGGCTAGCGGTTTCAAAACAACGACGACAACCCAGCCGATTCTGTCGGCAAGGTTAATGCGGTTTTCCTTTCGTGATCTCGCAGTCACAGATTTCGCGAGTGTGCCAAGTGTGTCCCACGTCGATGCTTCAATGTGAAACGAGGGGCTTTACTTGACGATTCATATCTGCAGGCGGCGCAGATGGAACGTTTCGGGCGTGATTTAAGATTAGATTGTGTCACGATTGTGATTAAATCTGCGTGCTATAAGGTTTGTGGTGTTACGTTACTTCTTTTTTTGTTTTCTAGCCTGTGCACTAGGATGGTAGGACCAGAGGCGTTTCTTGCACGGTTTGTCCAACGTCACTGAGCTAACGTCGGGAGAGAAAATGGCTCCTTCGTCGGCTCCCGCGACGACCGACTACTAGGAAGTCGTTTCGCAAATCAAATTATTTGGGAACTTACTACTGGATTTGTATTCGTATATTCGAGTATTTGCACACCCCTAGTCATAATGCTCATCTTCCACGCTTCATTGCTCATATTCATACTATAACTGCTATTAGGTCTAACTCCCCTATTGTAAAATCCCCGTAAGGGCGCCCTTCCCTGAGAGATCGCCCACTCCATTTGTCTGGCTGAATATCCGTAACATATAAAATCAGAAACATCGGCCCCCCACCTCCCCTCCCCACCCGATTCCTGTCGGATATGGTGTGATGTCCGACGGAAATCACACCAACCGCGTAATATACGGTACCGGTACCCGTGACAAGCGAGTTCGCAACAGGGTTCCGCGATTTTGTCAGTGATCAGAGTGCGCGATGTTGATTCCCGTGACACGCGAGTTCGTGGCGAGTTCTCGTAATTTTGTTCGTCATCTGCACATGCAATGTTTGTTTCCCTGTTGCGCAAGTTAAGCCGGTTTTGGGGTGTTCATCGCACCATGAAACTCGAACCTACTCCATGTGCAGCCTGCAGTATTCTTTCCCGTGACACAGGAGATCGTAGTGAATTCCCGCGTGTCTATGCACATCGTGAATCACCAACTTGTAGTGTTCGCCATCTGCGGCATCAGTATAATTTTGTATAAAGCTAGGCTGTCTCATCCCCAAGGAAAGCCCACCTCGTGCTTCTCTGACCATGCGACTCTTTGTCTCGGGTGGGCGCCGTTACGGGATCTTACAGTAGTCTTTCCACAGTCACCGACCAGGTGAGAATGCAAGAAAGGAGCTTCAGTGGCCCCCTCCAGTGCGACCTTCCTACCTTCGACAATGCTTTGGCATCTCGCGCATCTAGAGCGCGCGTGTATGCAGCCAAAGCACGACGGAAGAGCACGGGCAAGCAGTTAGAGTCGCTCGCTTTGTCTTCCAATCTCCTCGTCTACCAAAGAATTAACGTCGCTCTTCACGGTCGCAATGGCCATTTGCCGCAATTCACCGCTCGTGGCATTGCAACTGCCACTGTGCCTCGTCTAACACACCAAGTTTTTCCGGTTGCTCGCTTTTTTTCTTGTACGCTTCGGTTCGACGAAGCACCGTCCATGCGTGGAAGCTGGCGTCGACGCGGAGCTTCTCGTTGCGCGTCCTAGCAAGCGCCTGGTCGAAAGCAGACGACGCGGCGGTGAGTGCTCGCTGCACCCATTCGAAAACAGCACCACAAGTGCGCCCTGCGGACGGCTCCGTGGTTCACATCAGTGCACGTCCCTGAAAACGTCTGGCGTGTTACTTCGATTTTTGCAGAACAAGAGCCGCGCCTCGAAACTTCGCGAGGTAAGTTCTACCGCCGAATTACTCCTTAGACGAAAGCTCGAGCTTTCTATGTGGAGGCACCGATTTCCCCAGTACGTTGTACTGTCGAGACCAGATATAAAGAAGTTAATGGGGATCGGGAATCGCTTCGCTATATCTGCTTTTCCGTTATATATAAACTCATACAAATACCATGAAAAAAAGAAAGATAACACGGGCTGTCACGGGCACATGTTTATCGAGCCTGCAGAAAGCGGTCAATGCTTCCCTGCGTGTCCTGTGCTAGATCGAAGCCACTTCTCGCCAACTGCGAGAGCTCCGATCGGAAAAAAATCCTGCTACGTACGGACCGCGTCGGCAGCCGCAATGGCCCTGCGGAGGACGGCATCCTTCATGTTTATGCGCACTCCTTCGAGGATGGCACGCTTTTGATTCAAAGATATTGCCTTCGTCTTCCCCGTCAAGGTGCCGGCAGTGCCGGGACTCTCCATCGTTGAGTGGCAATGATTTGCCAAATCACTGCTGCAACTGTCGCCGGCATCCTTTCCAGCATCTTCTGCAGCCTGTTCTGGGTGGCTTCTTGGCCGCGGCAGCAAAGTGCGACGATCCACTCACTAAACTTACTGAATTTTATTCTTTTTCTAAATTATCACAAAATTTCTTTTCACTATATCCACAGGAGCCGCTCAATTTCCTTCGCTAAAACAGACACAAATGCATTGAAAAGGTGCAAACGGGAATGGGAAATCGTGATCGCTTCGCTGTAGCCGCTATTTCGTAACTACCGCCTTTGTTATAACCGGTCTCGACAGTACAGCCAAGTCCCCTATTTCCGCGACCCTGCAGTATGTGCTCAGCAAAGCACCTCCCGAAGCTGCAGGCTCACCGTGCCTGTGCATTTGACAGAGTCGTGGTGCCTGGCATGCACCTCCGACTTGTGTGTTTACCGCGTCCGCAAAGGGGACACTTTTAGGATGCCGTGGGGTCTTTCGCCCCCAGCATCCGGTTGCACACACCGAAGGTGGGTACAGTGGATGGCCGCTTTCTGCAGGTCGCTCTGCAGCGCAACGTCCCAACTCCTAGCCTTGGTGGCTAGGAGTTGGGACGTCACGACGACAGCGACACTAACGTTCGCTCGTCGTTATTACCGGCATTCTTACGACCGACCGCTGCGACCGTGACGTCCAACGGCGTGACACTCTGGCTCCCGTGATGCGATTCTGTTGCCATTTCGGGGCCGCCTTCGATACGCGGGCATGTTGGGCACTGTGGCGGAACTGCATTCGGGTTACCCTTTCCTTTGTTTTCGCGATATGAGCCAGTGTCACCTGGCAGAATTCATTGACTTTTCATTCTTGCAGGGACTTTTAATTGCAACTTAATTGACCCATTTAACTGGCTTCCGGCATGGTGAAGCCCATCTCCTAATGCATAAGTCTTTTTACTGAAAAAGACGCATTTAAGAAAACCTTAATGTGCTGTGTTTAGAAAGCCGGCAAAGAAAAACATGCCAGATAGGTGTTTTCTAAGTTGGATTGAAGTGCATCTGTGTGCATGTGCATGTTTGTGTGTATGCGTGCCTGTTCTTTTATTTCTCAGTGCTAATTTGGGATGTTCTACATTGCATGTTTCTTATATGTACTCAAACACTTGATATTTTGCAAGATGTTAATGATTTCGATAATGTCCGTTTTTATTGCGTGCTATTAGGACTATGTCATGATCTAATGTGTTCATATGTGCCGTCAGTTTTACGTTTGTTTCTTTTCTTTATTCTTTTTTTTTCCACCAATATCTGATGTGAAAACAGCAAAACTGCTGCTGGGGACCTGCATACAAGTGTTCCATACTAGAGCATGTCGCATATTTATTTCACTCGATTTTGTCAAGTCAGCTTGATTCTAAACCTTATAAATGAACAAATCTCCATCATTACCAAAAAAATGACCGCATCTCTACGTGGTGAATGATGCTGATTGGGGCGAAGCTCTGGTGGTGCTGATGATACTGATTTTGTCCATAGGTAATGCTGATGGTGCTGATTTTTTTTTATCGCCCACACAAAAGACATTTAACGAGATGTCTTTTCGTTCGTTTTCATCCATGTCAGAAAGAGAATGTGTGGTATGGAAAGTGGCTATATACGCATTTGAGCATTTGACCGCAGCGCCCTCTCGTCTATAAACGTTGAGCCAATGCATGCAAAGTTTAACGCGATTATATACGCATTTGACCGCAGCGCCTTCTCCTGTATAGACGTTGAGCGGCTACATGCAACGTTTCATCCATGACATCCCCAGCTCTTGAGTTACTATCACATCTCAGAGCCCCCTACTCGTCCCGCAGTCGTGGCCGAGTGGTTCAGGCGATGGACTAGAAATACATTGGGGCCTCCCCGCACAGGTTTGAATCCTGTCAACTGCGCTAACATGTTTTCTTTTTTTAAGAAGGCAGATGGGATGGCAATCGATGTGAGCACGGACGCCGGACGGACGGACGGACAAGGCTAGACCCTAAGGAGCTTCGCCCCTGTAAAATTAGATTATCTTCGGTGTTCCCGCGCGTTTCCACCACGCTACTGCAAACACAGCAGGTCAACCGCTCGTCCGACATACCGGGAGTGACCGAAGAAGGAGACGGTGCACTCACCGGGCCGGCCGTGAGACGGACACGAAGAAGAAGTGGATGGCCCCGACCACGTGGGAGATGATGCAAAGGGCTGTTGTACACGAGCCACGGAATCAGAAGGTAACGGTTATCCTGCAAGGGAACAGCAGCGTTGCAAACTCAGAAATGCCAGTCAAAGCAGCGGCACACGAAACAACCACAGAGCCGACTTGACTGCTATTCCGCCCGCCCGCACCCTGTTGCCACCACCGTTCGAGCTAACGAGATGAAGTCGACGCGGAGGCTCCAAACAGAATCTAAAGGAAGCAAAGGCTTAAGAGCCATCGTCCCTATAGACCACAGCCCACACACCAGTCATGGGTGGCGGAGCAGGGCGTGTACACAGACCCCGCACCAGCACTGCCGCGACTATTGTGGGAAGAATACATAACAGCAAAAGACAGGAACCTCTCCAGATAGGCCAAGGTCGCGAGTGCCAAGCCACGGCTGGCATACGCCACATGCTCTGGTGATTGACCTTAGGAAAAACATGCAAGGAAAAAAAAAAATTTTTTTCTAAAAGGGCATAGATGGGACATGTATATTTTAAAATAATTTTCCACGAGAAAGAAAACATTTTTATGGCAAATAATTACGTTGTTAGATGCAATTTCAGTCGTGCAGAAGGTTGAAGTCGCAGCCCGCTAAGCCCCGCACTAAGCTTATACGGTGCTTACGTTTCTCATTGTTATTCTCATTATTCTTGGAGCATGGACCTAGGCCACTCTCACACTCTTCTCTCTCCTTCTCTCCCCATATGAGTGGGTTCTCGCAGGCTACTCCCTCCAAGGAGAAAGGTCTCCCTCTGTCTTGAATGAAAAGGGAGGAAGTGAGGGAAGGCTTTCTCCTTTCTGGTTTGCTCGTTGGCCTTTAAAAGAGATACAGAACCAAAATGTCGAACTCACAGAACAAGGCTGCAGCGATAGGCAGGATGCTGCAGAACCCAAAACGTCATTCATACAGCGATAGCATCTCCATAACGGATCACCACATTTTTGGAAAAGAAGTGCAGCGATTAAACACGACCGACAAGAGAAGTCGCGTCCATGATTTTCATTCTCTTCCTCCCCTCAAGTTGTCCCATCAAGCCAGTGAACCGGCTAAGCAGAGGGAGGGGTAGAGGCCGCTTCCCTTTGTTCTCAACTGTTGCTCCAGCAGGAGAACCATGATGTCATGGCCCTCGCTTGATCGCACCTGTACTTCTCCGACATCTGCGGCCATCCATTTTAGATATTGACGTACGAGTGATGTTTCGGGAGTTCATAGCGTCCTCCAGTTCGGCATAAATGAAACAGCATTTAGCTGCACTTGCAATCAATGCAGCTGAACTGCGTTTAGCTGCATTTAATAATAATGCCATTCCTCGGAATTGAGCAGCGCCACAGGCCGCGTTCTGCTGTCAATATCTCTGCAAGGCCGCATGTGCCCTAAAGAGCCCAAGTTGGTCTAGCCGAACGAAATGAGTCCTCAACTTGAGTTTCCCCGATGGTTCCACCATTGTTGCCACCATAAGTCCCAAATGTTTCTAAAGGGCATTGCACCCAAAATGCCAAATGATTATAAAGGACATCGCCTCCAAAATGTTGAATGTTTACAAAGGACATTGACCCCGATATGCCAAATGTTGCATGAAGGGACATTGCTCCCAAAATGACTAATATTCATGAAAGAAATTAGCCCCAAAATGCCCATGTTTTGGAAGGAACATTGGCCCCCCCAAAATACCCCAACGTTTATGAGACGTACATTGCACCCAAAAATAGTGAATGTTTATGAAGGATATTGCCCTCCAAAACGCCAAATGCATATAAGGGACACTGCCCCCAAAATGGCAATTGTTTGAAAAGGCCAAAGCGGTCTACATTACAAAACTTACGTCACTGGCAGCCTTGACGAGAAGAATGCAGGCAACGTCTCGACCACGCAGTCCACCATCCCGGTAACAAACAGTGTTGGCAGCCCTGCACAGGAAAGCCAGGCCAGATTTAGATGGATGTATGGATTGTAGTAGCTGTACACTTTGTATCAGGCACCAGCTTGCGCCACCAAACCTCCTGGATGAATGGATAGATGTTAAAAGCAGCACCCTTTATAACAGGCTGTAGCATGCCACCTAACCTAAAAACCAAAAGGCACAATTCCTCCCCCAGCCCCTCGAAGCCGATTTCTTCCCCCTCCTGCGGTTTTGTTAACTATCACCAGGTGGTGTGGGATATAGCCAGGATAACCTTTCCGGGATTAAGCAAATAAATGAAATATGTTTACAACTTCCTGTAACACCGATTTAGAGCGCAGCTCTTGAAGAGGAGGAGAGGAGGGTTACTGAGGGGAGGGTATGCCCCTCCCTCCTCATCCATACCTCTCCTTCCTCCCCTCCTCCTCCCTCCTTTCATGCACATGGGTCATGCGACGTTTCGGTGCGGTGCCGAAACGTCACATGACCGTTCCGGCACGGTGCATTATGGGATGTTTCCCATAATGCACATGCACGCATCTGAAAACACTGTGTGATGTTTCAGCGCGGTGCATTATGGGACGTTTCCCATAATGCACCGTGCAGCTCCATTGATGCTGCACGCCGCTCAAGCCGGAAATGGGCGCCTAAGCTGCGCTCAAAAGAAATAGAGAAATTGACAACACTCTCGGCGAGGGCATTGTCAATTTTCCTCTAGCTAAACCCAGTCGGCATTACCCCAATGCCAGACCCGCTGGGGGACAAGGTTGAGACTTTGAACCGTAGCCACGTGGAAGGAAGTCCCAATTCTCCTCCATCCCAATTGTCCCCAGTGCAGCACAAACTGAGCCAAGGTGGCCAAACTATCTCACTGGCTGCATTTAGGGACATATCGACACAGTCATGCAGAAGCCAATATTGAGGCATGATGTCCATCAGGAAGAGAGCCCAGTGCTCCTCATAGATTCAGAAGCAGTTCAGTGAGAAATAACATACGTAATGGTTTGAATGAATGATTCTGCAATTATACACTTCACCAATCGAAACAAGTGTTTATGCTCCAAAGCAGCCTCGGTCCATCACCTCGAGACCGCCGCAACCGTAACACCAACAGTGATGTGATTGGCCTAAGCCATTTTGGCGCACGTTTCGGAGCAACCAAAACAGTGTTTTGGAGCAGCAAATGTGGCCTTTGGAGCAACCAAAACAGTGTTTTGGAGCAGCAAAAGCGGCTTTTGGAGCAGCCAAGACAGTGTTTCGGAGCAGCAAAAGTGGATTTTGGAGCAGATATTCTTAGGAAAATAAAAATATTTGTTTTAAGGGCTGTACAAACAAAGGGCACTTTGTGTTGTGTTCTGATGTGACGTGTTGTGACGGAACTCGCTGCTTCTGTTTTTACTGCTCAGACATCCCACAAGTGTACAGTGCTGTAGGCATTGCCAAGCAATTTTGAAAAACCGCTTGCCACCATTTTACTGGTTCCTGACGTGCCAGATTTTCGTCAAAAGTAAGCAAACGTAAAACAATGAGTTGCAAGCGTCCCAGCTGGTGCCTCAGTAACGCAATCATGTTCGCGTGCACGTGAGGCCAACTTCGGCAGACTTGCTGTTGGGCATGCTTCGTCACGCGAGCGCAGACAACGGCTGTCCGATCGAAACTGAAACCACGCTCCTCAGCTCCATCGCTACCTTATCCCCAAAATTGTACACAAAACGTAACTTTCGAGCATGCGACAAAAACAGTCCAGTGGCGCGTGCTTGCCAGGCCGGCAAACAAGGTACAAGCTAAACACACAAAAAATAAAGAACCTGAGTGCATCGATGCAAGACATTGCGAGCCAGCCTCAAAACGTTCTTGGAGCACTTTGTGCAACGACTGAACTCGAGACAAGCAAGCGTGCTGTGCGGGTTCAGCTTGCAGACATTGCCTTCTTTGCTTTAGCTCACTTCTTTTCACCAACTTTCTTTCACAGCAGATTTTTCACGTACCGAGGTCCCTCTCAAAAGAAGGCCCACCGAGAGGAATCTAGATAAACAATACTTTGACAGAGCAGTTTTTGAATTAAAGATGGATTTTTGTAGTAACGTATCATTTAAACAAGAACAGGAATGTTAATGAACATGCGGTGGTACTTAGTTTCATCTTAGAAAGTACCATATCTGCAGTGATGTGGGAACGGCAACATTCGACGTCGCGCGACCACGGTCACTGAAAGGCACTGACCAAATATAGTTTTCCCACGGCCGTTGCTTCAGCTCATAAAGTAACTCCTGCCGCGCAAAAACATGGTTTCGTTTCACAGCATGACGGCATAGCTGGTACCCGGCACACTAGCGTCGGAGCGTCTGCACACATCCGTGTCTATTGCTGAAAATATAAAAGAGACGAGGACGAGACCCACAAGACGAGAGCGCGAAACGCGAGATGCCGGGAAAACCATGCAAGACCGGGTGGACAATTGATGCACGGTACTTTGTCAGGTGGCCGCTTGCGCCACATATCACACACCTGCTCAATTACAGTACTCAGTTTAGTTTTGGTTTTGAAAGGCGACCTAAATTGGTCGTTTGGAGCAGGCTCGGCGCAGATTACCCATATTTTGGCGAAATGTAGCAGGATGTAGCAGGGTTAGCCCCTTGGCGCAGTTTGGCGCAATTGGCGCAGCAATCACATCACTGCACCAAGCACGAAATGCGAACCTGGCACACACAAAGGCAAGCAGCTGGTGCACATATAAAGACCTGGTCACAGCTCATAAAGTGTGCAGACTTCTGCGTTAGCTGGCTAGTTCCGTCTGTCATAACCCTGAAAGCACAAGCTCAAACAAAATCATGCCAACATGACAATAAGCAAAACAACCAGTGTGGCTTCCCGAACCCGAAAGGCCGGAGTGTGACACTTATAAATAGGGCTCCCCATTTTTGAGGTTCATTTTTCTCCAAATTGGGGGTATTCTATTATATCCCATAGATACCCTCAAGGAAAGGAAAGCTCAATTTCAAAGGCCTATGCAGACTGGGACCACAGATCTACCGACAATTCACGGTTTTCCCTGTTTTCCAGGTTGGCAGACACCTTGATCGTTCTTCTGCACTCTTTGCACCAAGAGGAAGGCAAGCTGCTCTCTGTTCTTTCGCGAGGTTCCACCGACAATGACTCTCAGTGCAGTTTCGAAAACAGTCCTCACGCTCTGACCTGAATAGCACCAAGACATTATAACGATTCATGGTGGCATGACTAACTGGTTTAATTCTCTGGCCACTATCCTCCGAGGTCAATGATTCCTGTGATCTGGGACTGGCAGGGTGCTTGAATCCAGGTAAAAGTACACCCCCAACGAGCGTCCAAGAGGGGGTTGCAACAAGAACAGCCCTGGCCTAAAGCAAACCTTCCAAGTAAACGGTGTCTTCTCGATTTTAAGCAATTTTGAGTATTTGTCCCTGGCGAACGTTTATCGGAGCTTTTCGTTTAAAAACGAAAAACCTAGAGAAGTAAAATTCTGGGTTTTTGTTGTAACCAGGGTGTCTCGCAAATTATTATTTTGAAATTCCCTGACTTTTCCAGGTTTTCCCTGAGAATTTCAGGTAAAATTCCATGACCCCTGTAGAGGGCAGTTATATATATATATATATATATGACCATTACAACACAAGGCATTGAGCATTGAGCACTGTGAAGACAATTTTGCACAGGCTTAATCCAACTTTCATATTCTGAAATATTCGGGTTTGTCCAGTCCGGATTAAACAAGCACTTTCTTGCCGCCGACATCGTCAGCGAAGAGGCCACTCCCGGAAACACGATGAAAACACGACGCTCAACCACACACGTCAATAACCGAATGGTAGCATGGCCGCATGGCCACCAGATGCATTATTCGGCTGAAGGCTTGGATTAAAGTTACCGTCTGCGACTTTCCCATTTGTTACTAAATCTAGTAGCTCTAACTGAATCTAGCCCTAGTGGTCGCAGCCCTCAATCAAATTCAATCCAATCCAAGGCTTGGACTGGATTTGTCGGCTCTTCCCTTTGCATCGGGTAGCATACTCTACAACAAATGAGCAGAGCCCGCTCCACTCTAAGCAGAATTTATTGCCTATTTTTCTGCCCCAAGTCCGTCAAGTCTTTGCTTAGGGAACTCCATGGCGTTTCCGCCTCATTTTCCCTGACAGGGCTCGCTTTTGAGAATATCCCTGACGATTCCCTGATTTTTTCCGGTAACTAAAATATCCCTGACCATTCCCGGCTCTCTGGTTGCTGAGACATCCTGGCTAAACCAACGAAGGGCACATGGCAAGCCCAAGCAAAGGCCCGAGGACTAGTTTCGACCACCCGGGGGATATTTTGACCCACAACTGAAACCTCGGTTACACAAACAACGTCTCCGTCGAATCGAGGGCTCCTCTGGCGGGGATTCGGACCCGCCGCCTGGGCATCCCTAGGCTGGCATTTTGCCCCGGAGCCCCTAATCCAGCCACCGAAAAGTCCATAGCCTACTTGTAAACAGCATTCTGCGTTTTCAACACATACCGACAGAACCCCCGAGCCGGTTTTATCGAATATCGAGGAAAACCGAAAGCCATTGAATCTGAGCTGTCCTTGAACAAGGGAACTCCAAGCTTCACGCAAAAGAAATCTCTACCTACAGCTCTATTTTTCGACGAACCCAGAACACTGCCCCCAGTGAACTATCTGCGAGGCTGCATCTTTCTTCAGAGCCCCATTCATTGTTTCTTTGTCTTATCGGTCTCATTTCGTCTCCTCTTCCGCCCCAGCTGACAAGCGGGAGAAGAAAACATAGCCCAGCATATGGGAAGAGTTTAATTTTCTGGTGCTGAAATAAGTACAATGCATGTCCTTCAAACTCAAACATCACTAACGTGGCAGATTAAAAGCTGACAAGGTGTTTTTGCTTCAACACATCAAGTCCGCTGATGAGTTTGCTGCACTCTTCGTACATGAAGTGCATCAACCAAACATAGAAATGTGTAAATAGTAAGGATAGTTAAAAGCTAAGCTTGCCAGAAGGTCGTTCACGGGGTTGGGATACTGTATGTGCGACAGAGGTACAAGTTAAAAAGCGCAGCGCTCGAAGGAAGGTCTGCATTCTTTTTTTTTGCTGTGCTGGTCACAATGAATATTTCCATTCAGCTTGATGGGAAGGAATATTTGGAATATTACATCAGCCAAAAGAAAGCGGGGCAGTTAGCTTCACGAAAAGAATAAAAAAGATGCAAGTCAACTAGTTACCAATATATGCATGTAGCCCCCAATAAAAAAAATTAAAAAAACATGTAAAGCATAACTGCAATAAGTAGTTAAGGGGGACTCAAACAGTTTCTGGGCAGCTACTTTTTAGTGCGATGTTAAGAAGTGTCGATGAATAAAATCTTCAGTTTGACAGGAGATACGCTGTAATCGCATAGGAATAAAAATAAATCGGACTTTTTCCGAACTTGCGAGGACCGTGAAATTGTCAATGTAAGAAATTTTTGGCGGCTTACTTTCCCCTGCTGCGTTGAAAACAGCATGGCCCCGGCAGACAATCTGTTCGAGGAGAACTGGTGGCGCGCGTTGCATGCCCCGGTGGTGGGCAGCTTCTTCTCTGCGAACATGGCGTCGGTGGTGATGAATTCATTAATTGGCGTGGTAGCAGCTCATCGTTCGCCCACAAAAGCGCTATCCTTGACTGTGGTACCGTCGATGTGTCGCTATGATAACCATGCGATACTAGAGGAAGATCCCTGCCTAGATGCGGCAATGTCGTGGCGGTACTCTCAAGACAGCCAAGCATCCGTTCCACTGTGTTTGTACACTTACAAACGTATACCTCGAACATCGCCAGTTCTTATTTGGCATTTCATGCGTGTACTCAAGTTCAGGTATGCAAGCGTGCCGTATAAGGTGCACATTTTCTGCGTTTTATGCAGGAGAAAAGTGATGGTATTAGCAATCCTGACGCTCATAGCGTCTATCTGATCAATCCATATTTATATGTTGCTATATAACTAACTAAGATTACATTGTCTTTGCAATAAGTAGAAAAGTGGCAGTATTTGTACTATTGTAATGTCGTGTATTGATGCAATGATCGTCGAAACCGAAAATACCTCTTTTTATTTTATTTTTCAGCCACTGTAGCCTGCAAGCTATCAGAAAATAATAAAAACTGCAATTATAGAAGACTGTCTGTCTATGTTATATGCGACGTTGAGTAACATTCGTCCCCTTTTTGAAGGGGCGCTAAAACAGCTAATGACGCGTGTAAACGGTAAGCCATGCCGGCGACCACACGTACTTTGCTGCCGAAGCTGGTTAGGTATTGTGCATGAAGGCAAATGATCGTTCCCGGTGGCTCCAGCATGAGCATGATGCCATCAGCACTGCGTTACATGTCTGAACCAACCTTCCTTCCGTCCTCCCGGCGGCGCGTGAGGGCCGGCCCGACGCAAACGACATACGTGCAGAGGTAACACTCGATGTCAAACGTTGGACTAGTTGGGTTTGCCCAGAGCGCAAATTGAGCGCCCGAGTCTGCGTTTCGTGGGTCCCTTGAGCCGAACATGACTCCGGCGCTGCTATAGTCCACCGCACGTCGGTAGTCATGGAAATGTCATCATTCCCGGCTGTCTGTGAAAATTTCAACCTCTGACGGCATCATGTCCTCGAGCGTGAGAACTCCTTTGCGGTTGAAGCCTCGAATGACAAAGAAAGTTTCGACACGATGCGACCTGGATCACTGCGCGATGGAACGTCGTCCGCCAGCCCGAAAATCTTTTGACCAAGCGTCACGAGGACCAACTGAGAGTGGTTTCGTTTGGATGGATCCGAAGGTTTTGGCTGTCAATTACATTTTTATTAAAGAAATAATCACCGTATGACTATACTTTTTGGTTTTAGGGATACTTAGGGCAGTCTAAGGTGTGTCATCAATAAAACACAAACTCAAAGCACTTGAGTGTCCCTTTAAAAACAAGCTTGCTGGAGACTGTTCACTATTAAAATGACAGGCCATGGCAAAGATTTATATCGTAGAAAGGTCGCTACCTTTGAAGTATCAGTTACTGGTTCAAACTGTGAATGAGCAGATTTTTCAGCACATTACACTACACGGGGTCTCCAACCCCGCCGCAGGACAAATCAGCCCCGCAGGGTCTTGGCTTGACCCGTGACTGACAATGGTCACTTCTAGTAGAAGCCATCCAGCGGCATGGCAATCCGCTGTTACCGACGCAAGAAGTAAAAGCAGGCGCACGCACCAACTGGCAAACTAAGGCACCAGAAAAACCGAAGGGCTGCCCTGTTTAATAGCACGGATATCACATCCATATTATTGTGGACCTTGAGAAATCACCAACAACACTATTCTTAGTGATTCATATCTGTGTAACTAATCGTATATATGAGTCACTATATTGCAACATATGTTTTTAAGACAGCGTAATATATGACTGTATATTGTCAGCATCAGTTCTACCATTCTGATTAGTGTTGGGCCTCTGTGAACATGCCAAAAGTTCTGAGCTTAGATTGATGGATTTTATTTCTCCCAATAATTGTGTAATGTATTGCCAGCTAAATTACATTTTAATATAAAAAGTATAATAACATTCATGACTGTCTTGAATTCTTCTTTTATGGCTACTCTAATCAGTTTGCATTTAAATGATTATATGATATTTTATTTGTTGCTCCTTGTTGTATTTACTTAACTGGCTATAGGCCCTCGAGACATGACATGATCTGATCCGGCCCCTTAGCCAAAGGTTTGGAGAACCCACCTGCACTACCCGGCCATGACTTTGGTGCTGCATTTCTTTGGAAGGTGGTAGCCGGGCATCAAAACCTATTCTTTTAGTTCCTTTTAATAAAACGACCATTTTACTATTATAGTACACCTTCAATGACATTTCTTCAATACAGAGAAAAAAAAAGAAAAAAGAAACTATCATTTTCTGTGATAGCGTCATGAGTGTATATCTGTGAGCTGGACTTTTTAAAGGCGGTGCAACAAATTTGAATCCGAAGGACCGGCAGCATGTTAATTTTATTTGGTTTACCTTAGCACGTGTAAAAAAGCAATGGTCCCTCAGAATACCATGATTCACATGCAACACAAAGCAAAGTACAAGCTATTTCCCTACGACCTGCAGCGCGCGTGGCGGCCATGCGGAACCACAGCACTAAGCGTCTGCCACGATGTTTCGAACTATAGCGAATGAGGAAGTGGCAGCGTCTGTGCCATACCACCTAGAACACAAGGCCTGCGTGTTTCCTCCTCTAAATGTCATCACTAGTGAGATCCCCTCAGCGTCCCCTGCCAGCTTGCCCGGATGAGCACCATCGTCTGCTTATCGTCTGCAACATCGTGTGCTCCATCGCCTGCTTCGGTGGTTTGTGTAGCAGATAATGAAACATCTCACGCTGAGTGTCTGCTGCTATAGCATACGATGAAGTTAGATCGTCCACGTGGAGCACTCAAATGCATGGTGCAAAATCCTTACTGCTGCTGCGAAGGGCTGCCAAAGCTTCTCGGCTGGATGCTGGCACTGGATCGCCATTTTTTGAGGAGCACTGTTTGCTACTCCGTGCCCTCTTAACCCTTTACCAGACACGGGGTCGGGCTGTGGCCCGGCATTGGAGAAACATGTTTCCAGCCAGTTCGCCGGACCCTCGCCTGACACGCTGGACTCCCGCCCTCTTAAACTTATTTGTCCATTCTTTTGGGCTGGATTGGTGGCGCCATCTCTCAGCATGTTTCTTTAACACTCTCGTTGTTTCTACAGTTTGAGTTTTTTCCCAATAGAGGGCCGAAGCGGCTGCGTGCAGCGGCAGAGCCAGTGGGTTGCTTCGAATTTCGCTGGCTGGAAAAAACATGGCAGCGTTTGCGCCATGCTCTTTATGGGAACTCGCCACGTGATTTCGTGCGGAGTGATGACGATTTTAGCGAAGAGGACAATTATGTGCCTCCATCAGACAACGATGAAACATCCTCTGCTAACTGCAGTGACAGTAGCGACGAAGAGGTGAGTGTACCAGATAACAACAGTGGACCCTCGTCTCCACGCTGCGCGGCGTTGTCCTTGTGGACTACCTACACAGACAATCTCCCAGACTTCCCTGGTGTGGCGTTCACAGTTAGCTGACCCTGGACCAGAGGGTTGGATCATGAAATCTCGGCTCCAAGTTGAGTTTTTCCAGTTATTTTTTTTACGGATAAACTCATTGCAGAAATCGTGGCAAGAAACGAACCGGCGTGCCCAAGAGAAAATTTCATCCATGGATTCGCTTGCTGAGCAATCTATATGGAAAAGTTTGGAAGAAACTTCTGTAGAAGAATTCAAGGCTTTCCTCGGTGTTCTCATGAACATGGCCCTCAATCCCAAGCCGGACATCAGAGTATTTCAGCCAAGAAATTTTGAAGAAGATGCCATTTTTTTTTCATTGTGTTCACTCGCACAAGATTTCTGCAGATATTTTGGATGCTGCACATCTCTCCACCTCCGCAAGGTCCCTCACACCAGCCGACACGAGGTAGCAAGGTGAGGAACATTGTGAACTACATCGACACAAAATGCCGTGAGCATTTCAGGCCCGACCCGAAGATTTCTGTCGATAAGAGTACAGTTGGCTTCAAGGGCAGGGTCTCATTCAAATGCTACAACCCGCAGAAACCAACAAAGTGGGGCCTCCGTGTCTATGTACTTGCCGAGTGTAAAAACAGGCTACGTGTCAGCATTCGAGCCCTACTACGATAGCACAACAACAGAGAGCCTCTGCCGGCCAGACCTCCCCTTCACGTGTCGGATCGCTCTGCACCTCCTCGACAAAGTGCAATGCACTTCACTCGAAGCAGATACCACCACGATACAGACAGGTTTTACACGTCCCCACAACTGGCTGAGGAGTTGCTCTCTCAGGACGTTTTGCTCACTGGCACTGTCATGACCAACAGGAAGCACATGCCCCAGCAGCTAAAAAGATCAAGAAGGGTGATGCGGCAGTGTATTGAAAGGGTGACTCATACATGGCCCTGGCTTGGCAAGATAAGAAACAAGCACACGGCCAAGTTGTGACACTGGACAAGCCAGTAGTCATTTGTGACTATGCAGAGAACACGGAAGCTGTTGATCGAGTCGACCACTACTGCGCAAGTTACGGATTCTGCCGCAAGTCCCTCCAGTAGTGGAGGAAGCCCTTCTTCTGGATCCTTGAGGTTGCCATCGTCAATAGTTTCCTGCTAATGCAGATGCAACAGGCTGCTCAGGAAATGAAAGGGCAAAGACACCTCCAGTACCGCCGTAAGCTGATCGAACAGCTGGTCGGGGACTTGCGAGTGTGACCCAAGAAAAGAGGACGGGCATCACAATCCAACACTGGAGGAGAGATTAGATGGAAGGCAGCGCTTCACATACAAGCTACAAAACGTACCAGCAAAGACTGCGCAGTGTGCAGCGATCGGAAGACAAAGCAGGCACGAAGGAAACAGTTTTCTACTGCAAGACTTGCACAAAAACTCCAGTCTCTACCCCGGAGAATGCTTCGAAAAATATCACACTCTGTCAAAGTATCACTAGAAAGCACGGGAACAAAGAAGCACTGCGAAAATAAATATTTCTTGTTACCCGTCGCTGCAGTAATTTCTTTCTTCCGGCTAATGCACGCAAAATAATACCTGCCCGGAACCACCGTCAAGTTGGCCAGACTATCTGACCACAAACGGTTAGCAGAGAATGCAGCCAACGCCACAAGTACAAGAGCTCGAGGTCGTTGCTTTGAAGCGTTCTTCTGCAGAACAAGTGCGCGCGCTAGAAATGCATGTCTCAAAGCCAGGAGTGTTCGCAAGCACGTTGCAAATGAACTGGGAGCTCGCTATCAGCTCGTGCTCAGCAGTCGCACATACACAGCTGTGGCCGCCAGTGAATGCAACACGGCCCCTACTCTCGCCAAGCTTCAGTTTGTTTGCTGCTTGGAGGCGGGTCGGAGATCTACAATCGATGACGTCATGTGCAGGCCTTGTCTTCTAGGTGCTATTGGTCTGTGGCACCATCTACCCAAAGTCAACAAAACCACCCCATCTTCGCTGCACCCAGGACGGACAGGCAAAACCACGTGTAAACACTTATGCTTCCTCGCTCATCCGGGATCCGCTTACTTGCTGCGAACATTGGCGATGTTGGCTGGTTGTGATGTTTTCAGACGGCTGAACCGGAGCTTGAACAGTGTTCCGATTTGAAGCGTATAATGGCCGGACCATCGAAGAACGAAGGGAGTTCACGAAGAACACAGCCGGAAGCTCTCCGTCACCCGTGATCACTTCGCTGTGCACAAATTCGCAAAAACATTCAGCCTTTCCACTCTCGTGAAGAAGGAAGACCAGCAGAGCTGTACTCGATACACTGTGTGCTTCTTCTTCGTCGTCGTCGTCTGTTTTTCACGCTGTTTCCCACAATGAATTCCCACCGACGCGCCCAACTATCCATTCTTCTATTATAGCTGGAAAGGTTGCCGCCTCTACGAGGGACAACAGAAACCATACTGGTTGTGTGCTTGCCGCCGTCACTTATAGATGGCGGTAGCTGTCCAGGTAGGTTTGTGTCGACATACACGGACACGATCCTGGGGAACCTAGCCCTAACAGCTCCGCTGTAAAACAGTTTTCTGTTCTTCATTCTGTAAGTGACAGGCTAATTCCAACAATCAATGGGCCAAAGTCCGAAATATGTCGCACGGTTATTTTAACCCACTTCGTGCGGTACCGATTACAGAACTGCACGCCAGTATAATGCTAATAGGAATAATCTCTAGGTTCTGCAGCCTGACCTTTCAATCCACATGCCGTGCACTAAGACACTTGGCCAAAAGAATACATAAATGCTCTGTGCTTTGTAAAACGTTGTGCAATAACACGAAGGAACAATTGCATTGTTGCACATCTGCTCAAAAGCCAATCGTCTGAGCGCCGTCTTCGTGCTTTGTTCTGTGCAGCTGTGTACTAAAAACATTAGCATTTCCTAAATGCTTTCTGCTCTTGGAAGTGAGTCCGGAAAGCCATAAAAAAAATGAAGACGCTAACGAAGACATCAGTCGGAAAACATTTCGTTTTGCGGCGGGTCCCTATCATCACAGTGGGTCCCCATCATCGCGGCACTCTCCGACACCTTGCCCGACGTCCCAAATTGCAGTGCTGCGATTCAACTGTCATACAAAGGAAAAAGGCCGAGTTCGCCGATCTCAAGATGTTGAGAGTTTGTCCACGGCAGATCTTAGTGCATACTATGAAATAGAGAATAGAAGTTGCACCTAGAATCAATAGACCTTTTTTCAGACGTGCTCGCCATCTAGTGGCTGCTGTGGCAATTATTTGAGTCCACCATTGTTTGGGCACATAATCTGCGCATCTATTGGACGCTGTACTGGCTGTACCTCGGGGTACATGGCTGTCCTCTCTCTCCTGTACAGAGATTACTCTCAGCAACTGTTCGATTCATTCTTTCGTTTAATTATTTCTTCATATGCTCATTAATTCCTTCATTTGTTTGTTTATTCTTTCGATCGCATCCATCACATCTGTGGACAGTATAACTTCAGGAGTCGGGACCAATGTTATAGATACACTCAGTTGTGGAATTTCCCATGACACTGTAGGCGGCTATGGGAAGTTCATATAGACAATGGAAGGCATTTCTGAGAAAAGGAGAGCACATGCACAGATTTAACCCGCGCTCAAAGTGGGAGAGCCCGTACCTATGACTCACTGCCAAGAAAAGTTGTCCCCAAGTATAGTATATCACCGTCCGATAGCTACCGTCGTCTGCAAGCATAATGTTATGTACTAGCATAAGTGTTGTAAGTTGGGCGAGTTGGTATGATGACATGGTGAACAGAACAGCGCACAAGAAGAGAAGGACAGAGAAAAGGAACATGCACAACACACAAGCGCTGACTCGCAGTTATGACTCGCGACTCGATACACAAAGGAAGAAGAGGACGTTCTTAAAGACACGCAGGGCACACAGTGCGTGTCGCACGCGACACACCATTTAACTTCAATGTCTTGCCCAACGTATGGAGTCTTTCAACTTGAGCGTTAAAACTTTCCCAAACAGTGTGAAAGCAGGAATGTTAAAAGGGGGATTGCGATTACCATGCTTGGGGCTGCGCTTACGAAGTCCTGCTTTCACACTGTTCGTGAAAGTTTTAACGCTCAAGTTGAGAGACTCCATACGTCGGGCTTCCCATCACAGGTTTTAAACGAGGTCGTAGGGGCCTTGGTACGTAAGACTAAAGGGATTCAGCGAAAGAAACCTAGAGATCAACAGAAACGAAAGGTAGTTGTACCATACAAGCACAAAACATCGCATAACTTAAAAAGAGCAATCAAAAGGTACAATGTGCCAGTGGTGTTTTCAGCTCCCAAAAGAATGGTGCAAATCTGTTCAAAGGTTCGCTCGATAGCCGAAAACCATAAAAAAGACAAGTGCCAGAAACGCAACAGCCACCCTTATGTGTAGTGTTCAATTGGCATGGTGTACAAAACCCCACTAACGTGTGGTAGAAGCTACATGTGGGTCAAACTGGATGGTGCCTGAACGATCGCCTTCTTGAGCATGATCGTTCACTAAAATCTACGGTGGGCGGTCATCTTCCCGGTCATTGCAATTCCTGCTCGTGTACTCTGATTCTTAAAGGCACAACAATAATTGGACATTATCGAGACAAGACGACTCGCGAAATCTTGGAAGCACATCGCATCAACAGCTTGGGGAAGTGCTGCATTAGCCACCCATCAGTGACACTGCTTCCAACCGAAACCTTGTTTTTAGATCGGACTATGGGGCAAAGGCATTATAGTTAAATGGTGTTGTGTCGCGTGTGACACGCACTGCGTGCCCTGCATGTCTTTCAGAACGTCCTCCTCCTCTTCCTTTTGTGTATAAATTCAGTTGCGAGTCAGCGCTTGTGTGCTGTGCATGTTCCTTTTCTTTTTGAACACTGTTCTGTTCACCATACCAGCATAATGTTGTCTGCTAGGATATTGTCATCTGCTAGCTTTCTCAGCAAAAACCATAAACTAGCGGCTGTGTACATTTATGAAAGGGATTGTCCGGTCCAATTTTGTATTTGAGAAACCAATTGAATATCTTTGTCCTTGCCTCGAAACGCATCGTCCTTGGAATATCTGAATTTTTTACACCCCTCTGCACGAGTAATTGAATTTTAAACTGCTCCAATCGCATCCTAGCGTAAACGGTGCTTTCGTTGGCAACATTGAAGCTCTGATGAAAGGGGAAAGGGGAAATCAGACTTTTGTTATCGTTTTTAGGCTAGGTGGCACAAGCTACCGCCCATTAGGAAGGGTAGAGCCGTTATCCATCCATCCATAACGCAAAGGGACCAGTTCCGTCTCGTCGTTCGCCTGCAAGTGAATGTCGTAGCGTGCTTCATTTTTGTTGTGCTCGACTTGTTTCGTAGATGGGTGCGATTTTTGTTGCACGGTTGGGTGCCACAACCACAGGGCAGCACCTGCGATCCGCGAGACGTGCAAGGACGAGCAAAATGGATCGTCGCCCTACGTAGGGAGCACTGGGTCCTCGTCAAGATTGAGATGCCGCTAATGCAGCAATCATTTCACAAAAGAGAGCTACGAGCTGAGCTCTACGAGGACAGAAGGCTCGTAAGCTGAGGTGTGATGCTGGTGTGATGCACACATATTCGGTTTGATTATGCAGCAAAACCGAAACCAACAGCTAGCCCATCTTGAAACGATGCCAAAAGTTATATTTAGCACGCGTTCAGCCCGACTCTGTTTGACCACCGTGTGATAATGGAGCGTGGCTACGATTCACCAAGCTCGTCCGAGTCAAATGGCAGTGTAGAAATGTTACATGCATTTTGAACGATTTGCCGTTCGCCTTCGACCCGCGGGCATCACCTCCGAGAGAACGACCCACAGCCGCATCACCAATCCAGTGGATCTGCCGATATGAGGACCTAGATGCGCTTCAGAGGCAAAATCTGCATCCCTCTCTTTGCAAGTGCTTCTTGTCCGATCAGTGGCCATCGCAGTTGTGTATGCGCGAAACTGCATACGTTTGCTCGAAGCTAACGGCTGTTTTCGAGTAATGTCCTGCTAAAAGGCACAACTTTTTTGCACCAACTTGGGAACTGCATTACAAGAAACGTATTTCAGTAGGGTACATACAGCTTAGGAGACTATATAATTAGAAAGAAAATACAAGACATTCATTAGCCAACGCTTGTTGTCCCGACCATCTGACGCTCCTTTGCGTTATGTGACGTCACGCAGCAGCTACGGATATCAGCTACACTGGCGAAAATCAGGGTCCAGTTTTGTACACACGCTTATCGAAGGTTTAATTAATATTGGGACATAATATGCCAAAATAAAAATGATGCTTGTCTATATGAAGGCTCCCTCGACGTAACGAGCGCAAAGACTTAGGTACTTCCAGTTTCGACCGGACAATCCTTTTAAGGAAAATAAAATGAGCACATAATCTTCTCCCTGGGGACTAACAAAAACTCAGTAAATCTACTGCAAATGAATCGTGGTTGTAGAGGCATGCTTTTGAGCTATGGCCCATGGGCAGTGAACAAGAGGCACCTTGGCCAACTGCTAGCCAGATCACCTGGTGACCAAAACGGGCAATTTCGGGCAGTATATGCCACTGAATGAACGGACATGAATGCAGTGTGAAGGTCTAGCAGGGAGCAAGAACATTTGATATTGAGATCGGGTTCAACGATGGGGAGCCATAGCAGATCTCAGAGCTGCGAGAACTCTGCACAAGATGGTGTTACCTGTCGAACGAAACTTCACAGACCGGTCACCACGGAAGCAGGCGAGTATTTAAGTTTGCACACAATGCCCACAACAGTGCTGTAAAAATGAGTTCTAACTAATTTTAAAAATTAATTCTTAAAATATGTAGTCAAACTCAATGCCAAAAAGCATTTCGAAAGCAGATTGTCACCGTCGAAAGCACAACGGAGCATAGTCGATGATGATGATAATGTCCCTGCATGTCGCAGGTAACAAGTATGGTGCCTGGAGTATTTCATTGTTACTGGTCCCTTGATTTTTGTCTCATAATGACATAAGTGTTTAGAACGGTGGAAGGAAGTCATTGTTTCAAGGGGATAGAGGGGCAATGCTCATGGGCAAAGAAGCGTTTGAGTACTAAGGGTGATTGTACTACAAAAAGGAAAGGGAAATTTTTGTCAACTGGCTTTGATCTTCAGTTCAGGGAGTTAAAATCTGTGGGTACCCTAACATGCTACTATCAAGTGTGTGCAAGAGCCTATTCCAGAAACTTAAAGGATCACAGAATAAAAAACACACTCTAGAACAGATAAACAAATAAAGAGTGCAAGTTGTGCCTTGTATGCACAAGATATCACATAATTTTAAAAAGATAGCTGGTAGGTATGGTATTAACCTTCCATTTCCGGCCCCTTGCAAGCTTGGCAATATATGTCCTATGCTTACTGGGCATAAAAGTGATCAATGTGCAAAAAAAACATGATATAATGTACACTAACTGCACAAGTGGGATTGTTAACGAAATTCCTTTTAGCTGTGGCCGCAATTTACATTGGACAAACGGGTCGGTGTTTCAATGAGAGAGTGCGCAAGAATAATCTGTGGGTACGAAGCAATTTGGGTGGTCATCTTGCTGAGCCCGCTAAACGATGTGAAGTGTAAACCGCTTTTGAAAATGAACAAGGTCCTGAAGAGAGGAAAATTATAGAAGCGTTTTTTATCAAAGGCGGGAGACAAGTGCGCCAGCATGCCGTCGGTGTGTCTCATTGAAAAAGAATCATCTTTACTTCGGTAGTTTTATCTGAAGATAGGCACGTGGCAGACATGTAATCTTAATGTATAACTATTTTTCTGCTTTTTATGTCGGCAGGCGGTGGTATATATTGCTTGGTTGGATGGTGCAATAAACTTAGTTGGAAGTCAGCCCCAGTCCTGTCGTACGTGTGCCTTTTTTCGTCCCAGTCCAGTTCGCGCCACTTTAATCGTGTCTAAATTTTTTCGGCATTTGTGTTTCAAGAAGACTTGCACATCTCTCGAAACGAAGAGCCAGAAATATCTGGACACTATGGCACTCACATGTCAGCTTGTAAGAGGCCTCCTCCTGAATCTCGTCGAGCTGCGAGTATCCCAGCGAAATAAATATGAGGTTGATGATGCGGAGTACCTGCAGAAGAATATAGAAATGTACTGCAGCAGTTGATGGTGCAGAACCAATGTGCAACATTTAACACAAAAATTAAAAGCAAAAAAAAAAGAAAAGAAAAAAAAACAGGTCTGAATTTTAACATTTACAACGAGGAAGCGGATTCGGGCAATTTCAGAAACAATAAGAATTGGGGGATACAGCCGCAGAATCGAAGTACGAATTTCTCAAATCTCCCGTAGCGCAAACAGACTGTAGGTCAAGTATCACGGCAAGAGAGCGAATCCAAAACCACCAAGTTCTCGGAATGTTTACTTCCTAACGCGCGAAAACGAACCCCACTACAGACTTCAATGAACTCCCGCATGCATCCACTTATCTCGAAAACCCAGTTCGTTGTCTTATTTTCAGGCTATTTCCACTTGTTTCGCCAGCAAGAACAAAATTTACGCCCGCTTTTACGCAGTCTGCGGAAACCATTCGACAAATCGCAGCCGCCTCGGGAAAGGAGTCAGGCGAGGTCTTGCGGTTCATTTCAATCTGATCTCTGGCATTTGGGTGGGTCGACGATTGTGAGGCGGAATACCCCAAGACGATTCACTCGGAGTACGATGCGATCCTTCCCAAAATAAGCCTTTTTTGTTTTCCCCTCCGTCTCTCTCCGAAGAACATTCGCTTCCTTTCACAAAGTCCGTACCCAGCGACCCAAAGCCGGTAAAAGTGCGAGGCCAAGAACGAAGGGTTTATACTCACCATGATAGCGATCCCCACGACTAGGGTGCCTTCTTTGACGGTACAGCCGAAACAGCAGTAGCGCGTTCGCCAGGCCAACATAGCCCGCCCGTCTTCTCCCACGCCCGCGTCCACCTCACCAATCCCGCCTCGATCGCCGAACCAAGATACCTCCAGCCGTTTTCCTTTTTTCGCCGCTCGAACTACATGCTGGTCAGCGCTAGCGACGGGAACACGCCAAGACCGCAAACACCACACCTAATGCGGCCCAGAGGTTCCGTGCGGACGACGTCGTCCATTTTGGATTAAAAAGGCTCTCCTCTTGTTGTTGTGCGTGCATTTGTGTTTGTGTATGCGATCTACCATGCACCGATGCGTTTCTCGGAGCGGGGAGAAATTCTGCGCCTAGGAAGGAGTACGGGCGTCTCGGTGGAGACCATTGCCTCTTCCTGCGCATGCGTCCGATGTTTTTTTTTTTGTGACCAGTGTTGTTGGCATGGATTAAAACCGCGCTTGTAGCGCTGCGCAGTTGGTTTCGGTTTCGACGCATTGCCCGCGTTCCTTGTTTTCGAGAAAATCCGTGACAGCTCTCAGAACGACAAAAGCACAGAATGATGTCGTGAAGAGTTCGGTAGAATAAATATGCACATTTTACACCTGCTCGTGTTCACGCGCTACGCTATCGTTTCTGTATTTCAAAGGAAATCGAGCAACACCGTACAGCATTGATCGCACTCTTTCCAGATTTTTCGCGGCGACACATTCGCTGTTCCTCCCGATGATGCCACGAAACGTGCGTCAGGGTCAACCGGGCCAACCCCGGCTTTGCATGATGTCATTGGTAGTTTCGCCTATACTCGTTTTCATCTCAAGAAAAAACAAGTTTTGCGCATTGTTCATACGCGAAGTAGTTCTTACGAATTGGCTTGTCGGAGGAAAAATCGATGCTTTTGAGCTTTGGAACGTGTGCTTCTTGATAAGATAACATATATCTAATCTAAAATGCATCTATATATATCTAAATTATTCACATAAAAGGGGAGCCAGACGTTTTTTACTACGAAAAGGATGACACACTAACATTTTCCTGTTTTATATATCTTACTTCTTTTTCTTTCCTATTTTTTTAACGTCTGCTAATGACTTTTACAACTGAGGCCGTTCGGTCTGGTCCTGTATCTGTCGTCCTTTGCTTACCTGCAGTCTCGGGGTCGTGGTATGACTAATATTCACCCGCTCGTTTGAGCCCTGATTTTCAGTTCTACAACCGTTCAGTAGGATCGGAGCTTCCTTAAAATTGCATACCAACCGTTGTTGTTGTTGTTGTTGTTTTGCTTTGGAGATATTTTTAAAACGCCATAAAAGAGGTGAGTTATACGGCCAGGCGGGCATAATATAGGGAGATAATCGTCAGAATAAGTCGTATAAAGAACTATATTCAGCTAATCAACGTTTAAAGGAGCTGTG